>AYEL01062573.1:0-42106 GCA_000484575.1 Olivierus martensii
TCTATATTTGTTAACATTTATTAATAATATTGATCGGATAATGTAAATACTGTATAGTTATATTTTTTATACCTTTTTAAACAATATCTGGACAGTTATCCTGAAGATCTAATCAAAATTATTATAAAGTAGGAAAATGGGCCCGTGGGCCACATTATTTTATTATATCTAATACCAACGCTATGTATGCGGGCCACATTATTTTATTATATCTAATACAACGCTATGTATACTTATACCTGTATCTTCTCTTTTTTAAATAAATACTTTTATTATCAATTGTTTTTGTCATTTTTAAATAAATACTGTTATTATCAATTGTTTTTGGTTTTTCTCTTTTTTAAATAAATACTATTCGTGGTCCACTATAAATTTTTCTATACGGCCCCCTACAAAAAAAAGGTTGCCCACTTTTTTTTAATAAATACTATTATTATCAATTGTTTTTGTTTTGGGCCCGTAGTCTCACCTTAAATTTTTCTATACAGTCCCCTACAAAAAAAAGATTGCTCACCCCTGCTATAAAGCATTGAAAATATCAATTTTATACTTTTCATATTCAATGTTCTTTTAAATATTATAAATATCATTTTTCAATTGATTACATTACTTCTAATGCATTTTTTATTAAAAGTGTAATCAGTGAAATTTATCATTATCTAAGTTACATACGTATTGATTTCCTAATTATTCTAATACTGTAGCAAAATTTCGAAAAAAGTAAAAATATTTTAAAAATTATTTGTCAGACATAAATGATATTTTACAGTATTCATTTAAAATGAATCTTTTATGATTATAACTTTATAAACCGATAAAAGTTTTTATCTGTATTATTCGATTTTATTTTCTGATGTATCAAAAAAATAACTTTTCTCCTAAATTCACAATTTACAGATAAAATAACAATTGCATTTTAAAATTATTATCGATATATTATACTGATACATTTTCAGATTTCTTAAATCTATATTAAATATTTAATAGGCATAACATTTTATGTAAAATAACTAGTCTAAGTCAAAATTTTTCCTAATGTATTTGCAAGTCTATGAGTGTTTCCGATTTACATACAGTAAGTGTTCACTGGAGTTGAATTTGAGATCATTTTCATTTATGAATAAATGTTTGAAAATTGAATATATTATCAGATATCAAATTCTAAAACAGAATTTTTTATTGATTAAATTAATTTTAGATTTTTTAAAATAGAAAATATATAAATAGTTCAATCTTAATATTTTTATTAAAATTTAAAAAAAAAATACACAAAAAAGGTTGCCCACTCCTGCTCTACAATATGAACGGGTGATTATGCGAAATTTCAATTTGTTTTCATATATTTGAGTTTAAAAAAACGTGTTTATAAGAGGGTATTCGACACTGGAAGTCCGCCATATTATTTACGACTCTGGCACGTTTAACACGGCCTACATTTACATTTTCTTCTGTAAGTCAGACAATACGAACTTAAGGCAATCGATGTTGATTGGCTATATTTATGTTACGCAGAATTTTTATAACTTATTTACCTAGAATATAAGTTAATATTCTAACACGAATATGATAAAGGTTGTGCATGGCGTAATTTTTTGTTTAATTTAATGTTACAATAAAGAGGGAATACCCAAAAGATTAACTGATACAAAATATAATTTTGATTGGCATTATTATTATATACAGTATAATAAAATGTGGTATAGTTAAAAAATCTTCGACGGGATATTTAATATTATAAACGGATATAAATAAATCGCATTGAGAATATACAGAGTCCGCCAGAAGAACGGGCGATTTTAAAAATTTAATATCTCATATATTGAACTTATTTTTAAAGTTTTGCTTATAGAATATGTAAGAAATAGCATTTAGTTTACCGCGTGTTTAACATGACGTGTCCTGAAGTTAATGTCTCGTAGATAGCTGTCCTGTCTTTTTACACATTTCTGTAACCTTGACTGGAAATTATCCATTACTTAGCACAGATTACTCTTCAAATGCTACGCTATTTCTTGCTGGATTCTTTGTTTTAGTGATGGGATATCTCTTGGTGCTGGAGCACTAAACAATTTACTTTTTAAATATCCCCAAAGGAAATAGTCACAGGCCGAAAAATTCGCGACCTCGCAGACCAAGGCAAATTCCCATGTCTTGAGATGACATGATTGGGGAAGAATCTTTTGATGACATCCATGGATAGTTTTGGTCTTCAAAAAAGTAGGGATCGATAATCCCGAAAGATGAAATAGCTACTATACTGTCACTTTTCCACAAGAGATTGCGTATTTGAAGAATCATCTGAGCTAAGAAATAGATAATTTCCAATTGAGATTACAAGAATGTAGAGAGAGAAAGCAGACATGTATTTGAAGAATCCTGTGCTAAGAAATAGATAATTTCCAATTGAGATTACAAGAATGTAGAGAGAGAAAGCAGACATTATCTTCAGAATACATCATACTAAGTAGATGTATGATGTATTGTTTTTAAAATCGCCCGTTATTCTGGCGGACCCTGTAGTTAAGATATATTGATTTTATTTCTTACATCAGCAAATATATTATTATAAAAAACGTCAGTGATTCAGACTAATGCTAGGTAGATGTATGATGTATTTAGTTTTTAAAATCGCCAGTTATTCTGGCGGACCCTGTAGTTAAGATATATTATTTCTTACATCAGCAAATATATTATTATAAAAAACGTCAGTGATTCAGACTAATGCTAATTTTCATTGAAACTTATACAAGTTTATTATTCAATTGGACTTTTATTACATACAGTGACGGACAAAAGTATAGGCACAGCAGTAGATCACAACGAAAATAAAGGCATAACTCAAAATCATTTAAAGATAGAAAGCAAAAAATTAATATCATTGCTAGTCGTTGGTTGCCTACAGACACTTTTGCTATTAGAATCTTGCAGGAATGAAGACGAAAAAAATATATAAATTATTAAAATAGGAAAAAAAAAAATTATATTTTTGCATGCATTCTGAAAGTTTTTTTAGGAGATAAATGCATTCTGCACTTTTTAATCCAGCAGTTGCTGGTCAGGTAAAAGTATTGATGCTGTCTTTGTTAATAACTGAAAGCAAGATTCCATTTCTGATACGTGAGCTTAGGTAATTTTATATAGGACATAAGTATTTTAACGGTTAGAAATATTCAACAAAATATAGTAGTACAATAGATTCTTTATAAATCGTGTTAGCAATAAAAAATAAAACTTCCAGACTGTTGAGCAACCTTAAAAGATATCTGGGCTCCAATGAATAGCGTAGATATTGATTTTCAATAAATATAATTGAACAGAAAATAATACGGAATGATGGATGGATAATATATTTATTCTATGGTTCATTTTATTAGGATCTGTAAATTGTTGAATGCCCTCTTCATTCTTAAAAGTAATTACAGTATTTTGAATTTTGTTGGAACGAAATCTCGTTCAATATGTGTAGTTTATTTTTGTAATTTTATAATAGCTCTACTTGCAAATGATGACTGAAATCTATGTTTCAATTATCTTAAATTTAAAACACAAATTTCTTGTTTCATTAATTCATTTTATATTAGCAAAAAATTCAATAATTTTAACTGTTTTATTAACTTCTCGCATTAAATTTTGGGATTTAAATTATTTAGTCAATTATCTTAACCTCCTCGGATGCCACGTGTCCTGAGACAAATTAAATTACCTTTATTTGACTGCTTATAGATCTCCTGCCTTAAAGGCTACATTTCTTATTAGTTTGTATAGTTACCGATAGATGTCAGCACGTGCTCTAAGAAGTTTCTAGGCTAAAGAATAAAATCTCGTGAGTTTATTCGTTGTTTCCTGAGCACGTGTTACAGAAAGAAGTCACAAAGATGCCAAAAGCCATGTAAGTACTTATTTTTCTACTGATATTTCTGATTTATCTGCATGATTCTGTAATGATCATGCTATTATTAGTTTAAACATGTAATAAAAGTCTTTTGAAGTTGCCTGTGTTATTTGACCAAAAGTTACAAGGCATTTTCTGTGTGTGTCCTATAGGACACAATGAGTCTTGTTATGTACAACACTCCTTTCAATACAGAAAAATTATTTGACACTAAGAATTTTTACTAGCCCACTATATATTTTTAATACTATATTGTAACTACACTATTATAGTTGACACTTTTGTGATATATATATATTATGTAACATTAAGTTATTATGTAAATAACAATTAATAATTAGAAACTCATTGTTTTTTAAATTCTGATTTTAGTGACAACAGCAGAAATAGAAATACTTGCAAACATTATTGAAATTGATGGAATGTCAAGTGATGATGACGATGAGGGGGGTGACAAAACTTTTGTTCCTGTACCAGAGGAGGAAATAGAAAATGAATCATCTGATGATCAGTCAGACACAAGTAATGAAGATGACATTGAACAAGATGTTTCGGTTAAACATGTCCCTCCCTGGCGCCATACAAATATTTTCCAACCATTGCCACCTGCACCTGAGTTTGAAGGAGGAGTTTGGCACAGTAAAGATCAAGATCCCCAGGAATATTTTGTAAAATATATTCCAATTGAATTATTTGAAACTATATTTCCTTCTGTACAAATCAAGTCTCTCTTTCAAGACTGGGAAAGTCATTGAATACTACAGGAAAAGAAATTCAAACTTTTTTTGGTATTTCACTTATAATGTCATATCTTGGTTATCCACGGATAAAGATGTACTGGGCAATGGGCACCAGGGTTGCCCAAATTGCAGATTATATGTCAAGGAAACGTTTTTTTACAATAAGAAATAATCTAAAAATTGTTGTGGATACTGACGTCTCCAAGGATATTCAGTCAGCAGACAAATTTTGGAAGATTCGCCCTTTGCTGGATCTAGTAAGAGCAGGTTGTATCCAGAATCCAAGGACACAACATGTGTCCATTGACAAACAAATGGTTCCATTCTGGGAAATACATGATGAATGGTTCCATTCTGGGGTAATACATGGGGAAATATTATGAGGCAATATATTCGTGGCAAACCAAACCCATGCGGACTGAAAAATTTTGTTTGTGCATCATCTGATGGGTTGCCTCTGGATTTCTTTATGTATGAAGGGAAAGGTGACAAAATCTCAGAAAACTATGATTACCTAGATATTGGAGGAAAGGTAGTAATGCATTTGGCAGAATCACTGCCTCAGGGATGCATGATCTACACTGATAGATACTTTACTTCTGTAGAGTTATTAGATTGCCTTCATGCAGATATATATTGTCAAGGAACTGGGACAATCCAGAAAAAAAGGATTCCAGTCGAAAGTAGACTCCTGTCAGATAATGAAATGAAGAAAAGAGGCCGGGGTACTGTTGACCAGTCTGTTTGAGGCGATGGTCAGATTTCTATAGTGAAATGGTATGATAACAAGCCGACAATGCTTGCATCATCTGTGGAAGGAGAACAACCTATAGGAGAGTGTTGCCACTGATCAAAACAATGCAAAAAGTACATCATTGTAAATAGGCCTTATATTGTCAAGAAATATAATGAGAACATGGGAGGAGTTGACATGTTGGACAGAATAATTGCAACATACAGGCAATGTGCAAAAACAAGAAAATGGACTGTTCGAATGATTCTCCATTTATTTGATTTTGTACGTGCAGCTGCATGGATAGAATATCAGAGAGACTGTGCAGCATTGAAAAAAAAATGTAAAGACAATGGATTTCCTACACTTCAAAATAGCCATTGCTGAGTGGCTACTACATTTTCAACATCCAACAACTCATTCTGATGAAAATGAGTCTGAAGAAGAAAACAGAAGACTCCTAAAGAGAAAAAATCCTATGATCCCTCATCCCAGCCAGGCAAAAAGAAAGAATGGAGCAATACATATGCCAGAAAAAAATTAAAAGAATATATTATAAAACAAATGAAGTAAAAACATGAATAAAAATAACATTTTACACAAATAAAACATATACATGAAAAGAAAAACAAATAAAAAGTACGGAAAATTTTAATTTTTTAGGACACATGTACATGTAATGTAGAATACATTATAATAATATATACATATTGCATTAAAAATTAATATTTTATGTATTTTATTTGTTTTTCATTTCACAGGAAAAATGATTACTTTCAATAAAAAGTTCAAAAAAACCAACTTTTTAGAAACTGTATCACGATCTAATAATGGAAATCCCGTAAAAAAATTATTATAAAAACTCGTGATATCAAGACTAGAATAAAAATTGCATTGGAACCGAGGCAGATTTTTAATTATCTAATTTTATAAAATTTATAAGCCATATAAAGTACAATCATAAAGTTTATTAAACTTATTTTTATTAAATTATACAAAATTTCTTGAATTTCTTTTTTTAATTTTCATATAATTTTGAAGGATATTCATTCTCTCAAATTTATATCAAAATTACAAGGCTCTGCAGATGACTTGATTACAGGTAAGTTCTAATCAGATTCATCTCTATTCTAGTTAATGCATCTATAGTTCTGTAACCATAGCATAAAAGTAGAAATAAGAGCACTCATTTAAAAAAGAACTGAAATTTATTATTACATGCAGCGAAGACGAAGTAATATTGTTGAGAACGTATTTTGTTTCTTTAAAAATCAAAAATGTACATTTACATATGCGTTTTTCTTAATTCTGTAATAAAAATAAAGAGATTAACTCATGCGAAGAGTTTGTATTCAATATCTTTAAAATAAAAATATAATCCCCATGTTATATTTATTATATATGAATTTATTTTTAATGTTTACTAAATTTATAAATTAATAGATGAAAATATTAGAAATAATGACTTATTTATTTGACATAAAAAATGTCTTAATATTCTGTTAAAAATTTATTGATCTGTTAAATACTATTTTTTTAATTTGCTGTATAAAGCAAAAACTTCAAACTATTAAATCTATATTAATATTCCTTTCATTTCAGTTTATAAATTTCTAAAAGGGTTAATTAAGTAATTTATAACGTAGCTATTTGATGGAATGTTTGGAAGCTAATTAATGGCCTAATCAATAGAGATTAAGCTTTGCCCCTAAATTCTGCTGAAAAGTAAGAGATAAGCCATATTCTATCCTGGACTTCCTAGAGATTTCGAAAATATTTCCGTTCAAACTTTCGTCCACATAAAAATAAATGAAGGAAATTATCACTGAAAATAAATAACTTACCAATTTAATGAAATGTTAATATCGCTATTGTTTAATCTAATTTTTAATAAATATAAAAAGTACTAAAGAAATATTATATTTAAAAGCTATTATAAAGTCTAAGAAATATTTAATGAACAAGTTTTATCTTTAGTTTAAAATTTTCTGCAATGCAAATTTATATTTATATGCGAGTAGAATCTTACATATTATGTTAGAAAGTTTTAATAATCTACTGTTATAGTGTTTAAATAAATAATATATTATCTAAATATATCTGTTCAAAAACATTCATAATTTTGCGATAAGATTCATAAATTAACTTTTATACTATGAAAAAATAAAAATGAAGAATATACCACAGTAATTAATAATAGAATAAACTGTAAACTAAAATATTTTAATGTTAAAATTCATGAGTTTAATTAGAGTAACGTTAAAAAATTCAATTGTTTCCTTCGAAACAGAAATATTTCAAATACTTTGTTTTTAAATGATCAATAGAATACCTTTACATTATAAATATTAATTTTTACAATTAAAGCATTCGTAAAACTGATTGATATAGATATAATCAGAAAATGATAGAATGAACACAGGACGTTCAAAATTCTGAAGATAAAACTAGACAGAAAAAAAAAAGATAAAGCTTTAAAACTTTTAATTTTTAAAAGCTTATAGACTTATTATTATACCTTATTTTAATATTTAGTAATAAAGCAAGTCTAAAATGCTCGATTTATTTTTAAATATATGTAGTCCATATGTAATTATTTCAAAATTTTATGACTAAAAATACTAAATTCAAGAAAATTTTACTATTTTTTATTTCATTAGTATACTATATTTGATTAAAATTATAATTCGTCGAATTAATCTCGTTTTCTTTCTGCATTTCTCATTTATATCCATTATTTATTCGGGATATATTATCAGAATTTCTGAATTGTTTTAATTAAATTTGCTTTAAGCATATTATTTCTGCTTCAGACATTTCTGAAAGACTATCAATGCTATAGATCGAAAAGTTGCTGCCAAGTTATTTGTTCTTATATCCCTATACTTTATTGTTTCTTCAGTCACGTAAAACATATATCTACTATGAACGATTACTGCTTAGTTTCATGCTCTTTTGTTCGGTAATGTTGTTCTAGACGTATAAACAGAAAATCGTTTTTGAATATATTCAAACATGATTGTTTACTATAGCTTTATAATGGTATAAAAGTTACGTTTCAATCAATTCGAATTTAATTGGTTGTTTTATCGAACAGAGAATCGATATTTGAAAATATGATGTAGCCTAAATATCATGCTTAGCCTTTTTAATGTATAATAATTTTATACTTATTGTTTTTAGTTTAGCAATATCTAGCTCTAAAATATTGATATATGCAATTAAACTTATTTTTCTTCGTCTGGATATAATCCTTCTGGTTATAATTATTATTTTGTTTATATAAATGCTAATCTATTTGTTCTTACTGTTCTTACTCTAATATCTGTTCTTACTTTTTTCTTACTTTATAGAAACATGGGATGATATTTTCATATTGTTTATGTTAAAATATGTTTTTCAATTTCATAAATAATGTAAATATGACACAAAATAAGATTAATATTTCTCTCTCAAATAAATTTTAAGGAACTACAATTTTCTGAATTCAATATAATATGTGTGTGATGTATTTAAATAGTTTTGCTTTAAAATTAATAGTCTTTATAATTTTAATAATTAAAAAATCATTTGTATCAAATAACAGTAAAATCACAGAAAACCGATTAAATTAAATATACTACATATTTTTAAATGACTTTTAAAACAGAACAGAATTAAAATTAATGTTAAATTTGTTATTCTTTCTGATTTTATATCAATAGTGATCTAAATTTAATGCATTTAACCAAATTATTAATTATCAAAACAATTTTCTGAACATCAGCTTGTAAAGTTTGCGTTTCGTTTGCATGTCTTCTGTTAGTTTAATTCATGTAGATATTTTGTGCATATTGCGATGTCGATTAGTCAGAATTTGGGTTCAAACATTTTGATATTTATAAAGTTTGAACGAAAGGAGTGTTTTTTAAACAAAAAGAAAACATCATCAGTTTGATCTGATTGATTATTTAATTAATAATAATAAATAATAATAATAATAATAATACGAAAATGCCATATAAAATTTTACTAACAAACATATAGTTAAAATTCTATTCACTAGAAGTTTATCTTCGTTTTTATTCTTATCCACAAATAGGAAAAATTATCATTATGACTGTGGATTCAGTTCTATTCTTGTTCGCTTTTCTCTGTCGTTCTTCTCGGTTAAATGACTAAGTTGTCTGGTCGATGACTGTTAACAGCTGTTCAATCATCTTGGTTCGATCAATCGTTTCACTAGTCTCTTGTGTCTCGTATAGTTATTCTTCAAGAGTATATCTTAGATCTTTTTGTTTTCAAGCGTTTCATCGTCTTAGACCTCATCTTCTTTCACTATCTCTTTAGATGTTATTTATTAGGTGATCGAGCTTAATGTCGATAAGCTTCGCTACTTCATCCCATTGGATATTACACAATTTCCCTTGAAAAAGCAAAAGTTTAAGTGATGATTATCTTTAATTCGGTTTTTATTTTAAATTACATTTCGATATTTTACAATATCATTAGATGATTTTATAGAAATAAGTTTTCCTTAATTATTTGTTAAATTATTTAAATTCAAGCATTTTAATATATAATCCCTTTTCCAAAACAGAATGCTTAATTAAATGTTTTAATTTATAATAATTATCATAGAAGAAAACATTTTTAGTAAATTTTGTAAAGATATTAATAAACTTTTATTTTCATACACAAATTTTAAAGTAACATTAAAAATATAGGCCTATATTTAATAAAAAAAAGAATATAATGAAAATCTTTTTAAATGTGCAATTTTTTTCTAAAATTTAATCTTTATTAGTTGTTCTTTGCCACTTTCAATGCAATTTGTTATAACTATTGATATAATAAAGTATTATTACTATTCAGTTAATTAATAGAAATATACAAAGTTCATATTATAATTTATTCTCGTAACAAATTATTAATTTGTGTACTTTGTTATAATTTTAATTTTAAATATTTCTATAAATATTACAGATCAATAAATAAATGAACTAACTTGTTACTTTTCTCAAATTAGTTAAATTTTAAAGCTACTTTAATTAAATAAAATTTTATTAAGAAAAGTTTCGTTATGATCAATTTAATCTAAATTTATTTAAAATATTTATATATGCATCATATTTGACAAGTTTTCTCAGGAAAAAATGTGCATCTCTATGTAGCTTTCTTGCAAATAACAACTTAACTGTAAAGATGCAGTACATTTCAGAATCAAATAAAGAGTACTACTGTATTTGATATTGCTGAATTCTTCTTCGTTCAGATTTTTTACTAATTTAATTCTCTATGATATATATCGAAACTTTATTCGAATATTTCAAGATAAACTAGCATTCATTAATTTTTAATTTATAGTAATAAGTAAAATAATTAAAAATCCAGACGATAACTGCATAAAAATGAAACAACATCGTACATTCATGTAATATGCCCAAAATTATTAAAATATCTTTAAATTAGCAATAAAAATTTAAAATAATTTTTTTAGTTAGCAAATTATGGTCTATCCACTTTTACCATATTTTGAAAAGGTATAAAGGTATCAAAAGTATTAAGCCAATTATGTAATAGGTGTTATTATTTCATACAAATCGTGTGTAATACATATACTTTGCCATAATATAATTTTTTATAAATAACTGAAAAATGAACTATAAAATGATTTTTTGTCTGTTCTTCTCTGATTTCAGACAAAATAAAGAGTAAATAAGATTATTAAGACATGTTTAGTGATTAAGAATATAAAATTTAAATATTATTTGAATTATATTAAATAATATAGTTTAATAAATGTAAATTGATTTATATATAAAATATTTATAAATAGAAAATTTTATTTATAATAAACTTGTTTGATATTATGTACAGTGCTATATTTCATCTAAACAGATATACTGTATTATGAGCAGATTTATGAAATCATATGAAGAAAGTGATATAATATGATCCTACTGAATTTTTTATTAACTCTGGGCTCCAATGGTAAGGATGCAAACGAAGATATTAATGATGTTAAAGGTGCTAACGAAGTGCAAAAGAAAAAATTTGAAAATTGGAAAGTGAAGATTGGCACCAAATTTGTTTTGATTCTAGGATGCAAACGATTATTTAAAAAGTGAAAAAGTTGCTATTATGTGCAAACGATTGTGAACGAAAATATTTAAAAATTCGAAAGTGAGAGTTATTGTATAGACCCTCTAATTTTGTATAATAATTCATCCTACTATTAATAATATTCAAACGAATAAAGCACAAAAGTAGGAAAATAACACAAATTTATTGAGAAAACGTTTTCGGCTATTCGATAGCCATCGTCATATACGTTCGACTGACGATGGCTATCGAATAGCCGAAAACGTTTTCTCAATAAATTTGTGTTATTTTCCTCCTCTAATTTTGTTCTAGAGCCTAAAAGATATGAGTGCAAATGAAAATACTGAAAGTGCAAAAGCTTCTATCGAGGTGCAAAAAAAATTATTTTTAATTCTAAAGTGGAGCCAGCTTCATACCGATTATTCAGACAATGTTTTATACTGTATCAATAACAGAGAGCAAGGAATATATCTGAGTCACAGATTATTTCCATTCCATTACAACTTGTTCATATGTTTATTTCAGTGTGAAATTTATTGAAAACTATAAAATTTTAGCCAAGTCATAAAAACTGATAGGTTAAGTACTGTATCAGCGTGTTGTTTTCGCAGTGTAATTCATAGATTAAACTTGTCCAATTTGGTGTAAAAACATCAAGCTACTTAAACCAATTTTTATACCTACTTGATATTAAATGCAGCTGGTTAGATTATGACTCTATAAAGTAGTTATAAATCAACTTATGTGAAACTTTATGCCTCAGTTTTCCGATATAGAAAGTTTTCAAGATTTTTAATTTTTATAAATTAATGTTGAACACGGTACTTTTAGCTTATATTCATAAATATATTTGTTTTTAGACATTTTGACTGGCGATCATATAAATATCTTCTTAGTTCTTATAAATTTTAATATAAATATAAAAATAATGTAAATTACAATATTATAAACTTTAAATTTTAACAAAATTTCTATAAATTCAATTGTAAATACAGTATAACCTATTTATATTTATTTGTGTATGAATAATTGATTAAAATAATATTAAATACATTATATAATTTTTATAAAAAAATAGTACAGTGATTGAGTGTTGCTTCACTTCTGTAAGATCATTCAACTAATATATTCACTTCAATACTGAATTATACATAAATACCAATAAATATAATTCATTATTGCTTTATTTTAATAATATATTATATTTATTGATGAACAAGCAAATTATAAATTATTAAATAATAAAATGAATCCGTACAGAAAACCGAATTTACTATGAGTAATCCATGATATATAAAATTTAAGTTACAAATCGATATCAATTACGCTTATCGAGGCACCAAATCAAACAATGAATTATAAGGAATAAATAATTCAAATCTTCAGAATATTTTATTAGGATATTTCGGCGTAACTTTCGCTATTACAAAGACAATAATATATTTAACAAATTGTTAGAATTATATGGACTTGATTACTAAATGAGAAATATGGCAGAAATTTTATAAATATATTCAATGCTTTGATTATAAATATTCTCAACATAGCAAACTGCAAAATTTATAAAAAGAAAGCTTATTTTTGCTGGTGCATAGTGATAGATTATACAGATCGGTTTTGCACAGTTATTTGCAAACTTATATAAAACTTGGATCTTCGACATGCGATAGTTAAATAATTTAACTATCGCAATCGAAGACCCAAGTAGAGTATGGATATGATGTGTAACAGAAGAATTATGTCTCTCATATTCAGAAAGCTCCGTTAAAACGGCGATTAATAATTGAATTTGTCAATAGTTAAATCAGCAGAAAGCCAAACGTACTTTCTGTTGAATGAGTTTAATATATACAGTATTACTAGAATCGTTCAAAATCAACAATTTTGCTTTTATTACATTAATAATCCAATTGTCGGCATATAATCTTAAATTCTTCTATTAACCATTTTTACTCATATAAAATTAATTTAATTCAGAAACTTTATCATGATCACAAGAATCATTAATTAAAATTTTGAAAATCCAATTAAGAGGTTATTATTAGAGCTTTAGTGGATTTGCCAGAAGATAATCAATATTTAATTAATGAATGCTGTTAGATCTATATTTTTCTATTCAAATTGTTGAATTAGGAGAAACTCGAGTTAATCGTAACATTTTTAATTTTTCCTTCTCATTAATTACTTATATAATCTATCGAATTGTACAATGATTTTAAGTAGTATATATGTCTTTTTTATTTTTGAATTTTGTGTTGTTTAAGCCATTATATTATTTCTGTAAACTAAAAATAAAATTTATTTAAAAAAAATTCTTCTTGCTAACTCATAAATTATTTGTCCCATCACAGTTATATTAAAACATGTTGAATGTAATTATTTTTTAATGTATATTAAATTAATAATCTGTATATTTATGATTTTAAAATGGCAAAATATTTTCTATCTCATAGCATTTAGAGACAATTTTTTTTTGCATATTTTACGTCCCCTTTCCAATCAGAGAGATTACTAAGGGGACGGGGCCAGTTCCAACCACGGGAGATACCCACACCCGTGGAGGGGGGCCGGATGGTGAAGGACGGGGATCACCGGGCCGGGCCCAGCACCCCGAAAAAAATCCGGGACCAGACCCGGGACGCGAACCCGGGTCCTCCAGCGTGGTACGCCAATGCGTTACCACTCGGCCATCCGGCCGCCATTTAGAGACGAACCCGGGTCCTCCAGCGTGGTACGCCAATGCGTTACCACTCGGCCATCCGGCCGCCATTTAGAGACGAACCCGGGTCCTCCAGCGTGGTACGCCAATGCGTTACCACTCGGCCATCCGGCCGCCATTTAGAGACAATTGTAATACGGACACTGAAAATTGTACATGTACGAATGACCATTACATAAAATAGGAACTTAAAAAAATTTTACTTGCAGCATCTTATTATTATCTTAAAAACGCGAAGATTAGTAATCAATAAATAATTTCTAAAAACAAAAAAGTAAAAAGTATGTATTGTTGGCAAAATATCAGCTCACTAAGAAAAATCAATTTGAAGAATAATACTTTTATTTTGTCACCTGAACTAAACTATTATAAAGATTCCCATGAGGAATAAATGAAATACGTTATTTGTATAAATTGAGTCGATATTTATTGTGCAAAGGGAGAATTCTATAATGAATATCAAAGCTGCTTCTCAAAGTTACTGAAAGCATTAGTATCAGAATGAAACAAATAAATATTCAGGCACATTAATTAAATATTATATCTTATTTCTTCTGTAATTACATATTATTACATTATTTCAATTTATTTAGATCTAAAATTTGATACCAATAAAGTATATTTAATATTTGTTTTATATTACTTACTTTAACCAAAGTTCTCAAATTTAAAGAAAGTTATATTTTTCAGGTTTCCGAAAGTATAAACAAATTTACTTTTAAGTCATATTTCTAGAATAAATAGATTTCAAAATGAAATTACAAAACTATTATAACTAACCCGGGATTTTGTTACAATTGACTCCATAAATTAATCAATTGTAACACTGTCCACTACTGAAGATATAGGCCCTATCACTTTTTCATACGCATAATTAGCATGGTTCCATTTTTATGATATATATTATATGCCATTATAAAGCAGTAAATTACATTAGTGCAATTTTTATTATTCTTTTATAAATTATTCATCTATTGTAGAAAATGTAAAAAATGTTAGTTCCCAATTTCCATATACTTATTTGGAAATGATGCTCTAGTTAAAAAAACTATATTATTATGAATATGGTTGCATTTTATTTAGAGAAATTATCGTAAGAATTCTTTCCTTTTCTGTTTACAAGGCAGGCTCACTATTCCATAAGGATTGCATGTTTTTGTTGATAAGTTTTCTTTCTCTATTTCTTCCTTGGTATCTCTTGAAATTGAGTTGTTCAAATAGATCGAGGAAAAATTTCGAAAGAAGAGCCTATCTCACGGATTCTATGAGTGATATTTTCCATTTTATACACATTGATCATAGATAAATTTATGCATTTGATATTGCCGATCAATCCTGTAAAGTCTCATGATAAACATTCCATTAGTACTATCATATATCGGAATCTCCCAATGTTGCTTTTCAGCTGTTATAGCATTACAAGTCAAAACTTTTATTACATAATTATTGCATTTTGAAAAGAATTATAATTATACTGTACTTAATACATTATACATATCAAATTTCTTAATAAATACTTAATAAAACATATATTCGGTTAAAATAATGATAATTAAATGTCTAATAAAAGAATTTAACAAAAATCAATAAATAAACTGAAAAAATTAAATTTCTTTGTCTTTCACATAAAATCATTTAAAATATAGCCTACTTCTGAATAAAGCATAGATATATTTATTTAAGAAAAAAAAAGATTATTAAGCAGTATAAAAAATATCATACCAATACTGAATTATTTTTTATCATTAAATTAATTTACAATCTGCAATATGTGTATCCATATAAATATAATCTAAAGTGGATTAAGAAAACTCGATAAACAGTAGAAAATTTTATAGATCCCATCTAAAGATCATTCAAGCAACTTCGGCTTATTAATAACTAAATTATTCAAAGTATATGTTGATAATAAGATATAAAATTGCAAGAAAGTTGTTCAATGTTATTTTATATTAAGAATCTTGCGAATTCTGATGTATTAAATTTATTATTGCGGTTTTGTAAAGTTTAAATATTTCTTATGGTTAAAATCATGTAATTATGTACTGTACATCGGAATTAATTTAAATATATTATCATCATCTTTAGTATCATTTTTTATATATTGAATATTTTACGTATAGTAACTATTTGAACTATGATTCTTTGTTGATTTAGCATTTTTTACTTCAATTCTATTCTCATTTTGATTTCTTATAAACTAATATTTTGTTCAAAATAATCATTCATTTTAAAGTATTAAAAATTTTAAATCTTAAAGAAAATTCAAATAAATTTTTTACATAAATATACTTAAAGGGACATGAACAATGCATGACACAATTTTAATAAAGTTCTAATAATTACAGACTTCTCAAATTACTTTAGCAAATGGTGGCCTACTTTTTTATTTATCTAACTGTTGCTATTGGATGAATTATTGTTAGAGTTCCTGCTTAAATAAGTTTAGATTTTTATGATTTTAAAATAATTTTTCATTTGTTATAAAGTGCTTTTAAAATAAATGATTTTTATTCACATCTTACTAATTAAAATAATCGTATTATATTTTGAAATTTAGCATACATTTAACATGACTCTTTTTCATTATTTCTCCCTATATGAGAAACGAAACGTGGTACAGGCTTCATAGCAATCCAAGATTATCAAAAATAAATTGGAAAAATACGAATATCTTGAGATCTTTGGTCAATAGCTTCATCATTGGTCTGCATTAGGAAAGAAAGGCTTATAAGATCGGGCTCATGCTGTTTGTATGTCCCACTAATAATTTTTGAATTAATCAGCAGATTTTCATGAAATTTGATAGTGTTGTTCTGCCATTAAAGGGCACCTCGACGTCTCATCCTTTAATCCTACACGATAGAATTTCATTTTATCTTATATTATTGCCAACAGATGGCACTAAGTGTTAGCAGTGTATGAATCACGTATGACTACGTGATTTTTTGACAGCGCTACCATCGTTTCTTGCTGGAACGGCTTGTTAATTTATATTAATTATAATTCTGAATGTTGAAGTTAAACTAGAATACTGATTTTGTTTTAACAAAATCAGTATTCTAGTTTCTTTCCAATCCACCGGCTGTGCTTGGGGCAGGTGGTAAATTCTGTAGTCTTCCAGGTAATTGACAATCTGTTTCCAAATTTTCAGAAGTTTCTTGTCCACTGTCAATATCAGGGGTGGGCAAACCGCGGCCCGCGGGCCGCATGTGGCCCTCCAACTAATAGCTACAATGCCAAAAATTTTATCGATAAATAAAATGAATACAAAATGAAATGTTATGTACTTTTATGTTATGTTTTAATGTAACCTGTTACTTGAAATGTTGAAATGTTACTGTAATATGTTAAATAATTGTGTAGTTTTTACATTATATGTTTTGTTACAGCATTTTTTTTTATTTCATATTTTTAAATTCTTAGATTTTTTGATATTTTCCAAAATATTAAAATGAAATGGCATGTTTATAAGCATAATATTTGTAACAGAGTACCAATACTTTGAGTTACAACTGTAATTCATTCTGAAATTTTGTTCTTTTATCCATTTTATGAGTTATCTAGAAATCCAAAATTACTGCATATACTGTATTGTGTAATATATTTCATAACTGGATTAATTAGAAAGTTCTTGTTTCAGACATATATATATATATATTCAGATTATAAAGCAAGGTTATTTTTAATGTAACCTGTACTATCTTGAAATGTTACTGTAATATGTTAAATAATTGTGTAGTTTTTACATTATATGTTTTGTTACAGCATTTTTTTTTATTTCATATTTTTAAATTCTTAGATTTTTTGATATTTTCCAAAATATTAAAATGAAATGGCATGTTTATAAGCATAATATTTGTAACAGAGTACCAATACTTGTACAGGATATTTCAAAATTATGAAAAAATATTAATTACACATTATCGTATTTTTAATATGCCAATTAAAGCAAATACAGTCAAACCTTTTTAAGCCGCCCCTCTATAAACCTCCAGTCTCGTTATTTGCCTGATGAAAGCCAATAACAAATCTCCCCCTTTATGTTAAAACATGAAATTATGTTTTGTTACAGCATTTTTTTTTATTTCATATTTTTAAATTCTTAGATTTTTTGATATTTTCCAAAATATTAAAATGAAATGGCATGTTTATAAGCATAATATTTGTAACAGAGTACCAATACTTGTACAGGATATTTCAAAATTATGAAAAAATATTAATTACACATTATCGTATTTTTAATATGCCAATTAAAGCAAATACAGTCAAACCTTTTTAAGCCGACCCTTTTATAATATATTAGAAAATTATGTAGACAAAATAGAAAGATCTTAAGAGGTGCCTTTGTTGACTAAGATAATTTTATAACTTTAGATAGTTATTAGCTGAAGGCAGGATTTTGGGAATTTTATTTTGCTATTTTGTTTTATGCCCACTTTAGACAGTTATTAGGTGAAGGCCGGATTTTGGGAATTTTTTTGCTATTTTTTACGCCCCTTGTTAATCAGATTACTAAAGGGCAGGATCACTTCCAACCACGGGCTACACCTACACCCGTGGAGGGGGTCAGATGGTGAAGGATAGAGATCGATGGGAAAGTGCGGCCCTAGACTATATTTCATTGATGCAATATGGCCCTTTCTCCCAAAATTTTGCCCACTCTGGTCAATATTATCAGATTCTCTGTTTCCTCCAATCTCTTTTTGAATTGTGGAAAAGTCAAGGGGTTCATCATTAAGAAGTTCATTAAGATTGAAAAGCTCAAAGTTTGCTTTTTGGTTGGCTGCATTCTGAAGAGACTTCTTCACTTGTTGAACGCCTAGACATTTTGATGAGATATAGAAAACTGCCTGGTCTTATATAGCCACAACGTTGTCAAACTAATTTTGAGATCAGTGAACTAGATCAGTAACATGTACTTTCTCCATGGCCAACTTAGCCGTGGCCAATTTCATTCTTTCGAGTTGGTCAATCAAACAAGGTGTCCAGGGACTAGAAATCTTGTCCCAGAACATTAATCCGTGGATTAAAAATCTAGACAGGGACTACATATCTCATCCTGGGACGATCATCCATGGACTAAAAATCCTGGCCTGGGACTACTCGATCAACTCGTCCACGGACTAAAATTCTTGTCCCAGGATTACTGATTGTGTTAAAACAAAATCAGTATTCTAGTTTAACTTCAGCATTCAGAATTATAATTAATATAAATTAACAAGCCGTTCCAGCAAGAAAATGTCTGGGAATGAAATATTCTCAAACAATCAATAATCCAGGAAAATAATATGATTAAAAAAATAAAAATTTCATATTCGACATGGAAATGAAGCTATAGCTAAATTAGAGATCTTTAATTCTGCTTATACAATAATTTGTGTATGGTTTATGCTTTCATTTAATTATAATATATTTTTGTAACACTAGTATACTAGAATAGAGATTTTTAAATCAAAGGATTCTGAAAGAATATTTTTCCCGGCGTTAGGAAAAATATCATTTCAGAGCCTTTAAAAAACATTAGTATAATTTTATAAAAATTATACTAATATTAGAAACAATCTGTTACTAATCAGTTATAACTAAAGTTTATTTCAAATTTACGCATGCATGTTACCATATCTATTGTTTAACCTATTTTGATGCAATTTATATTTAAAAAAATTACTAATATCCTAAAATTATCTTATTACTATCTATATGTCAAAGTTATCGAACTAATTTTAGACAATTATGGCGAAGCACATGGATTCCAAGGAGTGTAGTTCGAAAAACGGATATAAAATATAAATTTTATTACTAATAATTTAATCGAAGAGTATAACCATAGCGCCTTTTTAAATGATTTGCCTTTGTAAAATTTTATTTAGATATATTGTATTTTCTTATTTTTATAATGTAATTATTTTAATGTTACATTTATTATTAATATTGTTGATAGTGTATTTAATTAAGATAAGCCGATATCATGTATCTTAGTTCATTAAATTTTCATTTAACAACAAGTTTTAAAATTAATTTTTTAAATAATTCCAAAGAAAAATATTGATAAAATCGATAAAAAAAAGAACCAAACACATAAGAGAAATTAAATATTAAAAAATATTCAACATAGTGCAATAAAAAATTTATTAGTCTTATTGAAAATTGAATTTTATAATAATATATATAAGATAAAATGAAAATAAATAACATGGAATATACGTATTTAAAATTTATTAATATCAAACTAGACCTGAGTCAAAAAACTAGAACTGGTATTTTGGAATAGATACGACCTGATTTTTACTGGAAACGGTTACGTATCTATAAAAATATCAATTACATACACAGAAAATTATAAATAACATTAATTACATTAATCTCTTAGAACAGCAGCATACGAATCATAGCAATTTTAGCGATTATACGTAATACATACTCCCTAATTAATAGTCTATTTGTGCTAATGTTCAAAGTAAGAGAGAAATATTTTTTATAATTGGCGGGACAATTCCAATATAAGAGATGAGTGTTTTCACCGCTGACGATCCAGTTCCAATCTCTTACTTCGGATCTAATCCACTAGCCACAAAAATAAAAATACACATTTCTTATTTTAGTACTGGCTTACTAGCGGCTAAAACACTCATCGCTTACATTAGAACTACTACTCCAATGATAAAACTATTCGTTTGTTACTTTGGAACTGACTGGCCTAATTAGTTCCAAAATAATAGATGAGATTTTGTCAGTGGAACTGGTTTGGAGGTGGAGCAGGTGTTTGGAATTGATAATACCTGTTACTAAGAAGTATTCATTTAGCAACAGTCCTAATGAATATTTTTCAGTATCAGTTATTTAACAAAATAATTAATTTTAATATAATGTATTTTATATGATATAATATATAGTTTCTCCATATCTTAAAAGTATTTATAAATGCAATAAATTAGATAAAAAAATAAATCTATCAGAATAATTATTAAAACATTTAAAATAAAGATAAATTTTTCGTTTTATTTTTATCAAAAAATATTTCAGAAGAAATTTAAGAACTCAATTAGTAGAATTTTTATAATACCATATATATATTTGAATTAATTTTTAAATATTTTATCCGAAATTTATAAATTATATATTAAAATATTTTGTTAGTAAAATAAAATAGATCGGAGTAAGATAATAATCGGAAGAAGAAGCCTATTTTTCTCTGGTTTGTTCGTATTTTAATAGATAGCCATCCAAGCTTGTCATCACTTTTTCTTTTAACCCACTAAAAAATAAAACATGGGATTCTCATAGGATTTCTTTTACCATCTTGTCCATTGAAAAATTCCAATGAAGTATTAAAACTTTCAAAATTATCGCAGTCATCTTTTAAAATAAATATTATTGACGGCAATGGTAACAGCCAAGAAAAAACTGATATAATATGTAGTGGATAGTATAAAGAATACTTTTTGCTGTCATCTTGATTTATCTATATTAAATCACATGAATAAGCATTGCATTTCTTCCTGATCCACGAAAAATATGCCAATTTTTTCTTCGGAGTTAGATGCCGTCTTTAAATTTTTTGTATCTATGGTATTTTCATAAATGCCAAGAATATAATTTAGAACATCGAGTCAAGTTCTTTGGTGCAAAGAAAGATGAAATATTTTATAGAATATTTGAAAACAAAAGGCATTTATTGCTTCAAAGCTTCACAAGAATATGGAATTCCGCACAGGATGGTTAGTAATGTGTAATAGCTTCTATAGTGAAATATCCTTACGTAAAAACTACATTGGTTCTAGCTAATTAATCAATATTTCTATGTGAACTTAATCAGTCTAGTATAAAAAATTTTGCCAGTTATTTTAGAATATATAGAAGTTATCAGAATAGGCCTATAAATTTAATATTGCTTTTTTGCTTTCTTTTTCATATAATAAAATTATATTGTAATTGATTTAAGAAACATTTGGTATTTTTCTGCAAATAAATGAAAGCTTTATTGAATGAGTATAGGTTTAATTTGTGCTATATAAAATATTGCAAGAATCTGAATAAGATTTTATGTTTTTATAATTTTATAAGCAATAAATAAGACACACTCTTGCTTAAAAGTAAGTTTTAAAACAGCTAAGAAAGATTACGATTATATTTTATACAATACATATCATCCAAAACATACTGGCATTTTATATCCAATATTTGGAATGAGATGACTAAATGCAAACTTTTTAAAAATTATAAACTATGAAACAGTTTTTATTTCGGTGCTTTTCGCTACGTCATATATGAAAAACCTTTGTTACATTATAAGTGTTTAAAATATAAAACGAAAATATTCAAATTTAATGCGAGTTTTAGGGTTGGAAAATGTTGGTCACCTTCCTCTGATTCGCTATATACTAAATATTTATTACTTTTTTACTTTTTTATGGAATACATAAATATTATAAATAATTCTTGTACTCATGATTCTGTTCTGAGAAAATCTTAGGTTCATAATATTGTGAATTATTTTTATAATGAAAATTATAAAAATTTTTGTGATTAAAGAAATTATTTAATTGTCGTTTGTTCAATTCATATATAAAAATACAGGATGATAAATAACAGAAAAAGAAATTTCGGTCCAAAGAAATTCAAAATCCGATAAGATTATGTTTAGAATTCAGAGTCGGCAACTTTTTGTTACTAAGGGTGCATAAAAATTTTTTAAATCATCGAGGGAGGATAGTTTAATTTTTGAAAAAAAATCAAATTACTAATTTAATTTTTTAATCACAATGTTATAATAAATTAACAAAATAATTGTCTTGAAATATGTATATTTATACAAAATAAAGATAATATATGTATATAATAACTAAAAAATCAAAATTAAAAGTACGTACATAAAATAACACAAAATCAAATTAAATAAAATTACAAGTAATTGTAATTATATGCATAAATTTAATGCGAAATTTGGAATTGTAATTCTTCTGCTAATTTATTATAATCGAAGATATAATTGGAATTACCTGCTATTAAGCAGTTATCTAAATTTGCATCTATAAGTTTGTTTCGATATTTTGATTTCAAATATATCATACGAGTATTTGAAAACAAACATTCATAATTATAAATAGTTGAACAATACGAATATATTTTTAGCGCACATTTTCTCAAAATAGAGTAATTATTTTTATGGACTAAATAGACCTACCACACAAAACATGCTATATTATAATATGCTTTCGAAATGAATAAGTATGACTAAAACTGACCAGCTCGAAATATAACATACTAACCGTTAATAACTAACGAAATATTTGAAAAAATGGTGAAGAGTGAGGAGTGTATCAATTGAAACGTGCGTTCTAGTGTGGACGATCTGAAATACACTACATTGCCGACCCCTGATTTAGATTATTATTTTGGATATAAATTAGTGACTTAAATAAAATCTCATTTTAATACCAAATTTATAATAAGAAATCATGATTACTAGCTATTGTAAGAATTTGATTAGTTCATTTCTAGTAAGTTCAATGATTAGCATTGAATCTAATGATATATCGTCTTGTATTTTTCTAGGCGGTTCTCAGATCCGCCCAGCCTTTTTATAAAATGAGTAATGTAGTTTCTCCGGAATTAAAGCGAGCAAGGTGTGGTACTTATTTCATCACTTCATCTATTGTATCTATGATTGATTTTTATTCTAACAATTAGGTTAATATTCACTACAAATAAATATACCATCGTCTTGACAACTATATAGAATAGATAATTTAGTTTTTACTTGTTATTTGAATAAAAAATGTCTTTTCTAATTTTATACAATTTTTTTACTTTATTATTAAAAAAAAATACAATTTGGTGATTACGCCTCCAATATTGATCCCTTATTTAAGATTGTATAAGAACACTAGATTTGTTTCTAATAAATACTGTATTTCTGAATATTATTGTGAAATCATTTGGCTACGTTAATTTTATGTGATAATTTTCTCTAATATATTATTCTTACTGTTTAAACATTGTCATAGAAGCTATATAATCATTAATACTTATTGAGCAAAGTGTTATAAAAGATTATATTTTATAAAAAATTCTTTTATATTAAGGCGGAGTGGGGTAAGGACGTACATGGGGGAAATGTATTATCGGTATTTTTTGATTATAAGATAATCAAAATTTTGCTATTTGATATTGTAGTATTCTACTACAAGTTAATATCGATCTATCGACGTAGATAACTCACGATAAATGATGGGAATCCAGTATTTACGTCGACTCTTACAAACGCGTCGCGTCCGAACAGCAAACAAAACTTTGACAGCATTTTAAAAGTGCTATAATTCTTAAGATAACTTCATATTAGGAGATACTTTTTTAGTAAGTACGAAGAATATTGATTAAGGTTTACATTATGTAAACAATATTTTTTGACATTTCAAAAGTTTTTGAGAAAAACCCTGGAAAACTCTTGCCTCGTAAATATTGTTACCTGGGGAAAGTGCCTAACAGCGCCATGGGGTAAATGCCTATCAGGCTGTTCTGGCCTCATAACGCGTTCAATTTTATTTTTTCGTGTTCTACATTTTAATCTGTTTATTAGTTTCTCTTTCTAGCATATAACATGGGTCGCAGCTACGTCAGAAAAACCAACATGGACGATTATTCAAAAGAAATGAACGGCATGCGAACGTTGTCCGAGATGACGATTGGTAAATGCAAAGATATCAATTAAAATTTTCGTATAAACCAGTTTTTATTCTATAAAAAGCATTTTGTCATATTTCACTATACCATCCCTCACATTTCACAAGAGGAACACAACCTCCGTCCCTCCGTCCCTCCAACCTGTATGTTAAAGCCGATCGAAATCGGCTTTAATATACAGGTTAGGGGCCATCGAAAAGTGACCCGTGTGAAAGGTTTAGATCACTATGCCTTCGGTTTTAAAAAAATCGAGGTCAAATGTCATGACACCGGACCATACCGCTTATATACCTAAAAAATTAATCCCCTTTCACCTAAACTGCTGGCGTAGTAGTTAAGGCGTTTGCATGCGGAACTGAAGGTTGTGAGTTCGAGTCTCGTTTACTTATATTTTTTTTTCAAGTGAATAAATTAAAATATTACTAGCAATAAAATTTCAGACAAAATCAATTTTTTTTGGTCATAGTTACGTATGGGATAGCAACAATTCGACGAGTTGCTACTACCCCATACGTAAAGAGCTTCGAGCGCAAATGGATATATTAGATATCACCCGACGCATAGTGAATTACGATAATTAGAAAGTGAGAGAGATAAAGCGAGAAAGAGTTCGAACAATAATTGAAAAGTGATTTTGCCAAACGTAACTATGAAAAAAAAAATCACTTTTACCTTGAAGTTTTATTGTTGATAATATTTTAATTTATTCACTCGAAAAAACAAGGTACGCCAGCGAGACTCGAACTTACAACATTCAGCTCCGCATAGAAGCACCTTAGCCACTACACCGCCACTTCGTGTTGAAATAAATGCAGTTTTTTAGGCATATAAGCAGTGCGGTCCGGCTTTATGACATTTGACCTCGATATTTTTAATAACGAAGGCATAATGACTTAAACTCTTTTACAGGAGTCACTTTTCGATGGCCCCCAACCTGTAGATTAAAGCCTATCGAAATCGGTGGGACGGAGTTGTCCTCTGACATTTCAAGAGTTCAAATCTCGTTTCTTTAACAAAGAATAACTCTAAAACGAAGCAACTTATCATAATGCGGTAAAAAGCATTTTATTACAAATTTGTTCTTAATTCTGCTCGTGCCAATTAAGGTGCATAAATAAACTTCAAAACTTTTTTAACTTGCAGGTATGCTCTTACCTCGTTTCGGGTTAAGTGCGAATAGCTGACATTTTGTACAATTTTGTCGCAAATTTAAGTTTTTCAAAAATTATTTAAACGGTAATAGGTGTGCAATCCGATTGTTAATGACCCTGCCAAATATTTATACAATCGGTTAAAATTCTTTCTTTTCTCAAATTTCAAGAGTTCAATCCTTTTTTCTTTAAGAAAGAATAACTCTAAAACGAAACAACCTATCTTAATGCGGTAAAAAGCATTTTATAGAAGATTTGTTCCTAATTCTGCTCGTGCCAACTTGGATGCGTAAATAAACTTCAAAGGTTTTTTAACTTGCACGTACACTCTTACCCCGTTTCGGGTTAAGTGCGTGATAGCTACATTTTGTAAGATTTTGTCGCAAATATAAAATTTTCAAAAATGATTTAAACGGTATTAGCTGTGGAATGCCATTGTTAACGACCCTGCCAAATATCTATACAATAGGTTGAAATACCTTCATTTAAAGTCCAACTTTGTAAAATCCGCTGGTACCCCACTCCGTTTTATTTATTAAAGTTATTTTATTCAGCTTCATTGAAAAATTCAATAAAGTTATTCATTTTAAAATAATACGTTTATATTGTGCAATATAATAAATAAATGAAAAAAGAGATTGTTATGGTCGAGTACTTTATATTAGAAGCCACAATAATTGAACTATTCTATAAAACTATATCGCTATCATAAATTCTATCAAAATAAAGAATAATTTTCGTTAATTTCTGTTTCTAAAGCATTAAATTAACTTGATGATATTTCTTTGATTACAGAAACACCATCAAGGAAATCATATGATTGATTTTTGATTTGTAATATAGAATCAGAAAGCAATATTTTTCAATTTGATATTTACGTACTATGATTTTTATGATGCTGCAGGGGCAATTGCGATAACACGGATGTAATTACTCCATTGTCTCTACATATTCGCTTTTATGAGCAAAATATACAAAAATATCTCTGTGTGGCAATTATAAGTTCCAATAAAACAAGAGTTGAACCTTGAAAGTTTAGCAATACGTCTAGATCTGCAATGGGGATTGTAATGCTAAACATATAAAATTTACGATGGTCAGATATAACGGTGATCAAGGATAGTGACAGAAACTTAAATTTATACCTGCTACAGACACAAAAACATAAAGTACTTTACGTTAAGTATTAAAGGACTTTAACATAAAAGTACTTTAAGGTAGACATGTTTTTGGAATTTTCGTTAGTATTCGCCATCTAGGGGGAAATTTAATAAACATATGATTGTAAACAACGTGTAGTCAGCTATAGTAATAATGGATGACGATTAAAATACTGTACCATTTTCCTGAATTATTTCAATTATTCCTAGTCAAGAACAAATGAAATTGCAAGAGAGATTCTTAAATACATCCTTACAAATATTTAAAAAATAAAAGAAAATTATGCCATTTTGCCAAAAATACTTTTATTTCTTTTCATTTATTTTAAATGTTGATAATGGTTTTCCCAAATATCTATTAGAATCTTGATTAAAATATTTGTTTCTTCCATCGTCCAGTTCATTCTTTTCGCCATGTTTACATTGCTTCTCGAAAGTCATTGTTACCAGTTTGAGACTTGGATTCCACTATATCTGGAAACTGAAACTGATAACATAAACTAAAACGAGCAAAGTTATGTTTCAGGCTGTTTTCAGTTTCTGCTTAAGCTCCACATAAACATAAACAAGTCGATAGAACTTTACAGCACAATCTAGTGACAGAATTTAATTCTTTCGACTGACTGACAAAGATGATCTTCAAAGTTCTATATTTGATTATTTTTCAGTGTGGAAAGTGAACAAATGTAATTTAATTAATAGGATGTTTTATATACAAAACAATAAAAAATTTAAATATTTGAGAATTCTACCAGCTTCGGAACGAATATACCATCGTAGGGAGAAAAATCACGTAACTTCGTAAAAATAAGTCGTAGCTTATTTAAGTTGGTTGCATTCGATTAGGAATGATAAGATACATCTAAAATCGTTTAAAATATCCGATTACCTATAAAAGTTTTGCAGATCATCATGAAAAACGTGATTCTGAGCCCCATAACTTGAGAATGGAACTTCTGCCCCACATGGGATCTTCACCAGTGAACTCAGGAGTGTTTAATTAAAGGATAGGATAAAGAGGAGGTCGAAATTCCGCTGGGATTTTTTTCTCCTATCGTACCAAAAACTTTGATTACATTAAACTATAAGATAACCGATCTACAATATCGATGTATATTAATCTAGGGAAAATACCATCAAGTTCAAATTTTGTGCCTATTGCAGTCTAATGACACATCTTTGTATTTTATTCTTGTTTATTTTAAAGAAAGTTTATTTTCGGAATTCTAAAAAGTATTTCTAAGTTTCTCCTACGTTTACAACATGCTTCTACCATTTTGTTTAAACTACGACACAAAAAAAGAGTTAAGAAAAAAAAATATTAAAATTATAAATCATTACTTTTCTTAAGATTCGTATAATCTTATCTATTTCAAAATACGAAAGAAATTAATAAAATAAGAGATTTTTATTATTCATAGCATTAAATGCGCAGAACCTAAAAGTCTTGAACTGTATGCTCACCGCCATCTTAGCTATTGAATACTAAACGTACTTTATGCCTCTAAAGTACGTTATGGGACATTCGTCAACTTAAAGTACTTTAATTCTTAACGTACTTTTAATATTTCGTATCTGGAAAGCATTATTCCGTTAAATTCGACCATAAAGTACTTTAAGCGGTTTAGTCTGTAACAGGTATTAATCTGCTTTTTAATTGCAATCTGCGTATTGCTGAGTTCTTTCATTTCGGGAAAGAGTTATGTCATAGTACATCACATATGATACAATTGTAAAGCGTCTTCAGCCTTATGTCATTATGATGTCATTCAATATATGACATTATCTGATGTATGATGTAATTATTCTAAATAGATAATGTAAAGTAAGTTATAAATAAATATAAAGTAGTTATAAATAAATATATATCAATACATTCATTTATAGCTTTCGTATATTCATAAGATATATATATATATATACAATACATTCGTTCGCTCGTATTCGTTTATATTCATAAATAAATAATATATATACAGGATGTTTCTTAGCACCCGTACCACTCTTTTTTCTTGGAAACGCGATAAGATAGGAGGTAGGGGAAAAATTTTGATTACCAAAGTATATCCGAAGAATCGAATGGGCATGATAAAAATTTTGGGGACCCATCAGAAGTAGGAGCATAAACGGTTAACACCTACGGATTATGAGATATCACAAAAAAAACATGCCGCCGCATGTATCGCCAATTGGGCTATTCAAGCAATAATAATAAGAATATGACAGAGGATATTTGTGTACATTCAAGGTTCATAAAGGGCTGAAACAAGTCGGGAAATCCTTGTTCTCAAGTATGGCTCCATACCGAACTGTGATGGCAATAATCTTATTGAACCTGCGTTTCGAATACTACTACAGAGTACCAGAATTGGCCTTAAATCTGCATAATACTGCTCTTTGCTGCTTCAATGATGTTCCGCAATATACACCAATCCGTA
This sequence comes from Olivierus martensii, assembly GCA_000484575.1. Classification (NCBI taxonomy): domain Eukaryota; kingdom Metazoa; phylum Arthropoda; class Arachnida; order Scorpiones; family Buthidae; genus Olivierus; species Olivierus martensii. The sequence goes on from AYEL01062573.1 coordinate 29,604, forward strand.
GGTGATATTTAAAAACTTTCAAAACAAAAGTTGTTTGTTTTTACAGTTCTATCCAATTATGACAAATCATCATAGGTTTCCATTGGAGATTTCAAAGTTGATCTCTTGTGCCCCTACTTCCGATGGGCCCACAAAATTTTTATCATGCCCATTCGATTCTTCGGATATAATTTGGTAATCAAAATTTTGCCACTATTTCCTATCTCATCGAGTTTCCGAGAAAAAAGGGTGGTACAGGTGCTAAGGAACACCCTATATATAATTTATATATATCAATGGGATGATATAATGATGTAACAATATACATCATGTGATTGTCTACGTATTGGTGTATATATTTAAGAAATACTTAGGAATTGGAGGTTCCCCAGATCAGTGCTTCTCAAAGTGTGGGTCACGACCCCATATGGGGTCGTGTAAAAAAATTTGGGGTTTCAGAAATTTTAGCAAATGTTTTAATTCGTATTCTTAGTTTATATACCTCTATACCCAGAATCGCGAAAATATTTTCTCGGGTTAAAGGGGTCGCCAAGTCGAAAAGTTTGAGAAGCACTGCCCTAGATAGTTGTCAGTAAAATACAAATAGTGTTACTATATTCCAGTGTGTTTTCGATGTTCGGTTTACAATTATTCAACGTAAAATTAAATGAGAATTTATTCTAGCCCAGTTGATTCTTATTATTTACCAAATATGAAAAGTAATACAGTTATTTTGGCAATTCTTTTACAAAGTATGTATGCCAATTGTATATACATACAGTATGTATATGCAATTGGCTATTTATACATACTGTATGTATACGCAATTGGGGGACCCATCAGAAGTAGGAGCATAAACGGTTAACACCTACGGATTATGAGATATCACAAAAAAAACATGCCGCCGCATGTATCGCCAATTGGGCTATTCAAGCAATAATAATAAGAATATGACAGAGGATATTTGTGTACATTCAAGGTTCATAAAGGGCTGAAACAAGTCGGGAAATCCTTGTTCTCAAGTATGGCTCCATACCGGCAACACATGACAAGACAAGATGGCTACTGTTGAAATTAAACAACATCATTAGTCTGATAATTCAAAATAATTTTAGATTGCGAATTTCCGAGATATATGGTTTGTTACTAAAGGTAAGATTGCTACATTTATTATAAATATCTTCCCAAATATTTGTTGAAAAAGGAAAATATACGATTCATTAGTAAAGATTTATCTCGAAAATAACCATATATCTTGGAAAATGCACAGTTCCTTTGAAAAATTAATTCATATAATCTACAATCTGTGCTATTTTTAAGAAGCCCAGTATGAAGATAATATTCATGCATATAGTATTAACACTTATTTCAAAACGATTGGATGTATAATTATAAATTGATAATTTGAAAAGCAAATAAAATTCACTATTATTAAATTCAGATATTCAAATTTGTTTTGTTTTTGTAGTTTTTATTATTATTATTAGCATAACTCAACAGGTATATCAGATTATAGTAGGTTTTGTAGGGGTTTGAATACTCTGACATCGATCCTTAACAATGGTTCAGACTAATGTTACACATTGACATCACTGTTAGGCTTAGCAATGATTGGTGGAACAAAATTTCCCTAAAACCACTCAGTGACACCGTTGTTAAAGTAACAACGCAATGGTGGAACCGGGCCTAATTGTTTTATGACGGCCAGCTGTTTCGCAGGAAATTGCAGCCAAGCCTACTTTACCACCCTTGTGGTATTGGATGTAAAAGTGTCAACAAGCTATCTCAAGGCAAATTAGAGTAGAGTAGAAAATGTTATAGCTGTTTATGTAGGATTGTGGACAATTTTTGTATGTATTATGTTTTTTATTATAAATTCGAAAATTTATAAAATATTAAAATAAAAATTATTGAAATGGGTTAAGTGATGGAAAATAACAACCCAATTTTTCTTCTAAATTTGTTAAATGTTCAACTATTATTGGAAGTGTTTCATTTATGCAAGTGTTATTTACCAATGGAAACATTTCCAAATTATCTTCAACAGCTTTTCTTTTCCAAATCTGTAGTTTTCTCTTAAACGCTTTCATTTTGTCAGTGGATGTGAGAATATTTTCTTCTTTCCCTTGCATGCTAGTATTCAAAATATTGAGCTGCTGAAATATATCGGCCAAATACTGTAACCTGGTAATCCAAAATTTGCACTGAAGAAGGTTAAAAAAAATGTAATTGTTTCATCTCTTCAAAAATCGCAAGAAGTTCTTGTCATAGCTCGTGTACACAGGTAAGTACTTTTCCCTTGACAACCACCTCACCTCAGTGTGTAAAAGCAGCTGTCTCTGTTGTGAATCCATATCGATACAAAGCTTTTCAAATAAATGCGATTTGACAGGTCTTCTTTTAATAAAGTTTACCATCTGAACACTTGATCTAAATTCTCTTAATTTTTCTCCCAATGTTTTTTCCATCAAGGCCTTCCTATGAAGAAAGCAGTCAGTTACGATAACTATACTGAAATACTTCTTACTTTAGATATTAAATAAAAGTAAACAACAAGCCAAATAAGTAAGAAAAATTGTTTATTCAAAAACGTTTTTGGCTATCCACGTAGACTGCCTCAGAGGCAGTCTACATGGATAGACAAAAATGTTTTTGAATAAACAATTTTTCTTACTTATTTGGCTTGTTGTTTGCTTTTATTTAATATCTAAAGTAAGAAGTATTTCAGTATAGTTATCATAACTGACTGCTTTCTTCATAGGAAGGCCTTGATGGAAAAAACATTGGGAGAAAAATTAAGAGAAGTTTTAGATCAAGTGTTCAGATGGTAAACTTTATTAAAAGAAGACCTGTCAAATTGCATTTATTTGAAAAGCTTTGTATCGATACGGATTCACAACAGAGACAGCTGCTTTTACACACTGAGGTGAGGTGGTTGTCAAGGGAAAAGTACTTACCTGTGTACACGAGCTATGACAAGAACTTCTTGCGATTTTTGAAGAGATGAAACAATTACATTTTTTTTAACCTTCTTCAGTGCGAATTTTGGATTACCAGGTTACAGTATTTGGCCGATATATTTCAGCAGCTCAATATTTTGAATACTAGCATGCAAGGGAAAGAAGAAAATATTCTCACATCCACTGACAAAATGAAAGCGTTTAAGAGAAAACTACAGATTTGGAAAAGAAAAGCTGTTGACGATAATTTGGAAATGTTTCCATTGGTAAATAACACTTGCATAAATGAAACACTTCCAATAATAGTTGAACATTTAACAAATTTAGAAGAAAAATTGGGTTGTTATTTTCCATCACTTAACCTTTAACGCTCCTCAAATTAAAAAAAAATGCCCCATACGCTCCAAGGAAATATGAAATATGATACTCAATATTCGATATTTTGCTGTAACTTTTTTACTTTTAATTTTTTGGCACGAAAAAATTATATTTTTTTGTCCATATACTCTGTCCTGATAACGTTTTTAATTTTAGTTATAGGACCAAAAGAAAAAAAAAATACGAAAGCAATTAGGCTTATGTAAACAATATATAATTTTTCAAATTATTCATAATTTCTGCATCGGATAAAAAAAATGTTGATATATTTACATTCTTGATGATATTCCACATCTAATAATACCAAATACTTCATAATTCTAAAAAATTTTTCCAACTGACGAAGACAATTTATGATTGAAATTCGATATCACAGAGCGTAATTTGAGACCTTGTATAAACAAATAATCTTATTATCCCTCTCGTGGATGAAATACGGTATTCTACTAACTTTAAAATAATAATAGCACTAACTGCAGTTGAGTTAACTCAACCGCAGTAAGTGCTATTATTATTTTAAAGTTATTAGAAGAGTTTAAGCAGTTTTTTAAGTAGGTATTCTACTACACAAATGTTTAAAATAATTGTTTATTTGCCATTTTTCTTTGTATTTTCTTAAAATAATGTGAGATAAATACTTTTTATTTTATAAGATATTTTCTTAAAATAATGTGAGATAAATACTTTTTATTTTATAAGAAGAAGAATGTCAACTTTGTTGAAAATTTATTTATTTTAATAAATATATACAGGAATATCGATTTTGTTGAAAATTTGGTTATTTTAATAAATATTGCTGTAACCATGATAAATACTTTTTATTTTATAAGAAGTATTAGTACGTATGAGAATGCGACTTTTCCGGATTAATATTTTTATTTTATAAGAAGTATTAGTACGTTTGAAAATGTCGACTTTGTGTTGAAAAATTTTTTATTTTAATAAAATATTGCTGTAATTTGTATACGTAGCTATCATCCTGCCATCTGTAGCAGTATGTATAAGAATGTCGACTTTGTTGAAAATTTATTTATTTTAATAGTACGAGAATGTCGACTTTGTTGAAAATTTATTTATTTTAATAAATATTGCTCAATTTGTATACGTAGCTATCATCCGGCCATCTCTATAGATCGGAAGAGCATGACAATGTCGAATTTGTTGAAAATTTTTTTATTTTAATAAATATTGCTGTATATACATAGCTATCATCCTGCCATCTGTAGGCCAGATTTAGCACTGATAATGTCGCTTTGTTTAAAATTTTGTTATTTTAATAAATATTGCTGTAATTTGTATACGTAGCTATTATCCTGCCATCTCTATGCCAGATTTAGCACTGATTTTCGAAAAATTATCGCTAGATTTAGCAGATTTTTGATAAATTATTGCTTTTTATATGTTTTTTACTCAAGATTTGTCTCAGAGCCTTTTAAAAATGGTGGATGGTAATTATTTCTCTGTATTTTGTCAAGTATTAAGTCTTATTTTATTGTGCAGTAATCTTCAGAAACTTCTTTCGACAATGTGTCTATATCTATTTTATTTACTGAACAAACTGACTGTTACAATTCCAGAGTGTGATATATTGCTTGAGAAGCAAAAGCATGCATAATATGTGTGCCTTGGGGTTAATGTGTTAAGGTAAGATATGTTTCATTTTATTTTTTTTAACTGCATTATTTTTTCCTGTAATATTTGATTTAATTATTATAACATATTTCCCAGAAATTTAATATATAGTGCACCTACAATTATTTGTAGGATTTTAAATGTGCCATGACTTCAAAAAGTTTGAGAACCACTTGCTTAGACACATGAACTTCTTATTGTTACACTAATGTATGCAGTGGCACATGAAACTTTGTTGGGACCCAGAGGGGAGTCCCAATGCTTTCCATAGCATACTATTACAAACACATACCCCGATGTGTTTCAGAACAGTCTGTGGTCATTTCAAAATGCTCAGAATGTGTATTGGTTTTGGCAGAGTTGCTCACAATGCGTTATGGTCGCCTCACCATGACCACGAAGCAAAATAATGTTAGGCAATGCATGTTTGGTTGTTTGGAAGTGTCCACAATGTGTTGCGGCTGTTTTTTCGGTCTTTGCACGATTTCAGTGTTTGGGCATAACATATATAGGTAGTCCTCAACTTATGACAATTCATATTTATGATGATGATATCAATGAAAAATTTTATGATTAGTCAATACAGTCTGAGCCTTGGATCCAGATGGTATGATATATGGAAATCGTTCTTTTTAGTGTCTGGTTTTTGTAATTTTGTGGTTGTTATGCTTATTAAGATAACATATAATGTTCTAGTAAATATTAATAGAGAGTTTACCTGAACATTAGTTATTATTTTAAAATAAATTATTTTAAGTTGAAAAGAAAAATCTGAAGTTTTTTATTTCTGTACTTTCCTCTCTTTGTAGTGATTTTCAATGTATTGGAAATCAGTTTTTTTATGCTTATATATTGAAAATACACATTTCTTTCGGTGGTTCCTAAATTTGTTCGGATTGCAAAAATATTTTTTAAATTACATTTTTACAAACATTGTCTTTTTTTTTGGAACTCAATAGAATTTCGATATTTTTATCCCATCTCGTCAATTTTATATGGGACAAGAACTTATCAAAGTTATTACAGTTTTGGGATGAAATAAATGATATTTTTGAAATTTTTAGTAAATATTGAATTTTTCATGAGAACTATAAAATGCTTAAAATTGAAAAATATTGTAAATAGGAAAATATTTTTTAATTCTGTTAAAATATACAAAAGTATGTCTTAAGCATTCATTTTCACCAATATTTAAGTGAAAAGTGAAAAAATCAAAACATAAACACCTCTGGTTGCATTTTTGTTCCATTGCTGCTACTACCCTTTTCAATAAAAACTTTATATACAAGCACTATAAGCAGTAATTCATTTATTCTAAGATAAAAAACGAATTTCTGGATCAAAACTGTTCCTTTTATCTTAGAATAAATGAATTACTGCTTATAGTGCTTGTATATAAACTTTTTATTGAAGAAAAGCAGATTTTGGATAAAAATAACATACTACCCTTTTCTTGGGAAATTGTGAAAAAGTCTACTTTATCTTGTTTTTGTGATATTGGTTGAGTTGATATAATAAACCATTTGCAGTCTGATTAGAGCACATAAAGAATATTATAGCTGTTTATATGTATGAAATGAAATCATTTTCATATAGAATTTTTCAATATAAATTAGAACATTTATAAAAAATACAGCTAAAAATTATACAAATGAAGTAAAAACATGATAATAAATGTGAAATATTAATAAAATAACAATATTTCATAGAAATTATGTTTTTAATAATTATATCACATAACTTTATCAACAAAAGATTCATAATGCTTGGTTTTTAAATAAATTACTTTTGAAAATGCAAATCGAATTTCTTCATTCATGGATTATTTTGTTCAGAGGACATGTCACTATCTAAAATAAGATGATTAAGATTTCATATAAAAAAAATTGTGCTTTTGCAGATCTCATGTACTGAATGAAAAATTGTGAAAAAAAAAATAAAAATCCAAAAAATGCTTCCATTGTTAGAACAAGAGCAAAATATCCAATAAACTGTAAAATTTTTAAACAATTTTGACTAATAATGTATAAATAAACTTCCACTTGTATTAATGGTATAACAATAAATAAATAAGCCTTTTTTCGAAGTGGAAAAAAGAGAGAGATAATTTATTACGGAAGTACTTTTGACTTCAAGTGGGAAGAAAGAGAGAGATAATTTATTACGGAAGTACTTTCGACTTCATTAAGTCATTGTCAGCCATACATAAAATTTATAATTTGAATACATCGTTTTTGGAATACAATGTTTAGAATATTATTTAAATTTAAATTTAAAACAATAACTAGAATTATAAGAGATGATGAAATTACATAATTAGATTAATAAGCAAAAAAGAGTGTTAATAACATTGAAATAAATTATATACGAAATTAAATAATAATAAAATAAAAATAACACAAAAATGAAACTATTAAAATTAGTACAGAATAATGTTATCATCTTAACATTATTCTATAAATATGTAATCATTTTAACATTATTCTGTACTAATTTTAATAGTTTCGTTTTTGTCTTATTTTTACAGGTAAGCCTCAATTAGTGCAAATAATTGGTTCCACGAATTTCTCGCACTATTCGAAGTATTAACTTATATGTAAAATATGGTAATTGGTTCTTGCTTTGTAAGATTCCAGCCATTAGCTAACCTCACAATGAATAACCATAATACTAACTTAACACTAACTGTTTTAAGAAATACTTATTTTCATATTTTTCATCATTGTTCATCATCTGAATTAATAACTTACCAGGAATTGTGTCTCATACCATCATCAAATTCCATTTATTATTTTATAAGATTAAACAAATTATAAATTATTCATCAATAAATAATACTAAACAATTAATATCTATTTTTCATTACAATAATAAATATCTATAAATCTTAAAACAATACTTACTTCAAAAATATGAAAAAAAGATTTTGTTGTTGGATTAGAAAGAATTTTAATTCCATGTGGAAATGAATAATTCTTCTCTACCAAAAACTAAAAAATATAAAATATGGCTATAACAAAATAAAATTTGTATCATTAAAAAGTTTATATGTATATAAACAATAGATCAAAAATATATCAAACTAGTTAATTGTTTAAATCAAATTACTATTTGAAAGTGCAAATTTGATATTAAAATAATTTTAAAAAATAAATATAATAAATGAGGATAATATATCATATTGTTTTTTATGGCTCAACTGTACTTAAGCCTAAGATAATACTATGCTTATAGAATAAAATATAACAAAGAGAAAACACTAATGGATGTTATGCTTTTGAAAAAAATGCCAAGATTCTGCAGAAAAATAGCATCATAATTTCAAAAGCAAACAATTTCAAACATATTTTACATACTAAAAAAGTGATTATTTTGATTTTATTATAATGCAACAAAAATAAACATTGTACAACAATAATTTAAAATAATAAAATTTTTTTCTCAATTTTTACTAAAATTCAAGTCACAAGAATCAAATTTTTTAAATAGAATGCATCATCATTTTTCACTTTTCAATTTGATTTTATAAAACTCAGGAATTTCTTCTTTAAATAGCAGCATATTCTTACCTCCTGCACCTGTTGAACACACTTCAGCATATACCATTTTTCTGACAGAGGTCTTGTATCCTTTGTACAACGTTTTTCGGTAATACTTACTCTTTGTAAAAGAGGATGCAATTTTGATGCATGATTAAAATATGAAGCTTGTGCAGATGGTCTATAAAAATTCAATTTATAATTAATTCAATATTTTATTACAGGGTTTTGTATCAATTAATACAAATATTTCAATAATTATAAAAAATATTTCACAAATTTCAATAAACTTTTTAAAATTAATTTTTTATCAAAATTTCAAGCAATTGAATAAACATTTCAAAACAATACAGAAATTTGTATAAATTTGAAAAATCATTTTATAATATGTATAAGCATTGCAGAAAATAAGACTCAGATTTCAAAAATTATAAAACATCCATAAAATACCATTATGATAAGAAATATGCATATTATTATTTGTAATATGTTTGCCTACAGATTTCTTCAATAGGAAGATAAAGAAACTTGTATGCATAGACAGGTAATTCTTGCATATGCAGCAGTCCCTGAGAATCTGTGATCAAATCTAGACAATTTTATCATCTTAAAGAATTCAGTATTCCATTGCCTATTACGACTATTAAAAATATTACCATTATAGATCATTTTTAACTTATGATATTTTTGACTTATAGTTATCAAAATATAATTACATTCTAAGTTGAGGACTCTCTGTATACCTGTATATATGTGCATATTGTAATTTGCAAAGTATATTCACATGCTTCTTCACTAAATAGACCCACAAAATTACATCACTCTATTATCACCAATCTTCCACAAGAAAATATTATGTATAGATCCCTATCAGCATATTTTCCTTAGCTAAATCCTATAGAAGAGGTTTTTTACTCCATTTAAAAGTAAAATCAATAAATACAAACCAAGATTCAGAAGCACTGATGAATTGATAAATTTGATAGATTCCATCATCATAACACACAAATGAATAGTAATATTGTTTTCACTAATTTCTATATTCACACCACAAAATATCTGTCAAAAGCATATCATGGACTTTTGTTCATTTGAATACTTACATTTAATCTTATAATTTTTAGTGTCAAGAAATGGGCATGTATTTTCATTTTGTAATTAATAAAATAACAAAGTTGATGATTTTGTTTTACTTATTTGTGAAAGATTTTCTTCTTTTTTATAAAATGTTTCCCCACTATTAATGTTTTTTTTGAATTTTCAAAATGTTAGACAAATATTTGAAAACTTTTCAATATTTTTGCATTAAATGATGCAAGACCTTGTAATAGTCACTGAAGATAACTTAAAAATTCATTCATGTATACATTTTATCCAAAAATTAATATTTTCTTCCAAATTAGATGCACATATAATAAAGAATAAGAACAAAAAGAAATTAAAAGTTGATTTTTTCAATTCTGATTTCCAAATTTCTTTTTATCATTATAAATCAGTATTACATTAGCAATACAGACTCTCCCCATCTTACAAACTTTCATTTTATGAACTTTCGCCGATATAACAAACCTGGGCCCAGATTCACAAAACTGTTGTTATTGAATTAATGACAAAATATTGTCATTATAGTTTGAAACGACAGTTCTATTATCATAATTTTCTATTATAAATTACTGTATTTAAAATTTAAAATGTATTATTTATTTGTTTTAGTATTTTTTATTGTTTATTTGACAGTATTTATAGTTCTTATCTCATGAACATCATTAGGAGATATGCGTAGTCATAACAACATTTTACGAACAAATTCATGGTATGAATAGTTGTTCAGAATGTAACTCATTCATAATAGTTGTTCAGAATGTACTCTGGGGACTGTCTGTACTCTCCAATGATTGCTTAATTATACATTAGTTTTCAAACATCCCTAAGCTAACTCTGGGGAGTGTCTGTACTCTCCAATGATTGCTTAATTATACATTAGTTTTCAAACATCCCTAAGCTATTTATTTTATTGGAATGCATTATTTTAATAAATTTAAATTTTATGAAATTATAACTGTACATTAAAGATAAAGTTATGTATATGTTATTAAAAATAAACTGAAAGTTAATTTTACTGTTAATTATATAAAACTATCTTTCTTTAACAAATCATTAATGATTTATTAATCTATAATAACAGAGACTAAATACAGATCTAAAAATTTTTTATTTTAAAACTTTCATTTATAAATTTTAAATTAAAAAAAAGAAATTATTTTTATGAAATGATACAGTTTTTTTTAGAAAACAATGCTGAATCAATTATTTAATATTCAACTTAAGTTATTTTTCATGTTAAATTTTGAAATGTTTGAGTACTTCATTTCTATTCTATTAACAATAAATTTTATAACCATAATTCTAAATTAAAATTTTGCTAATTTTAAAAACTGCTTACAATATCTTATCGTCATCAAGCCAAGTTTTATTCTTGAAGAAATGCAATAAATGTAACAGCAAAAAATATAGCATTGTAAAAAAATTAAATAAAAAAATGTTTATTTTCTCTGAAGATGGTTTCTCCACAATGTAGAACAAAATGTTTTAAAAATATTTTAAATTATTTATATAAATCTACTGAACTATAGATAAACTACAAATTCAATAGATTTCTCTTATTTTATAAAAGTATTGTGTTTATTGAAAACTGTTCATTAAATGAAAATTTGCAAAATGAGAAATTCAATTCTCATTAATTCCATGTAAAAATTTCAAATTGGTTTTTGAATTCCATAAAATAACTATCACTGTTTTCTATTGATATAAAACATTAAAATAAATGCAATAATGCATACTATGATATAGTAGTTTATATTATCAGGTATTTAGCCTGGTTCTTTTGATCTGATTTTTAATTTCAAAGGTGCAAAGTACAAAGTGATATTCAAATATACATCTAATGAGGGAATAAATATACAAATCATTGTAGCATATTTCTTGTTTAAAAATTATAAAATTTTCAAAAATTTTCACTTTAAATTTATCCCTTATTCTTAAAGTTTTGACTCTTGATAAATTATTTGTGAAAATAAATTTTTTGGAAGTTACAATTTAAAAACTTGAAAAAATTTAATATCATCTATTTAAACAAATTAACTATGGATTTTATATGACAATTTTTTTAATAAAAACTAATAGATATAAATGAATTTACTTATTTAATGGATTATAATTTAATTCTTGATGCAGACAAAATGAAGTCATGAACAAAATTTGTATATGAAGAGAAATGCATATTTAATTATGTTAGAAATTATAGTTGTCTATAATAATATACATTCATCTTAAAACTGTTAAATAGCATGGTTATAAGAGATTTTAAAAGATGCAGCAAATTAGATGGCAGATATTATAGTTGGCATAAGGCAACTAACAAAATTTTGTTTTAATATAATATCAGTGATTTTTGATGAGGTTTGATTCAAATTCTATATCATAATTCAGAAATATCTTATACTTACTGATTTTCCAATATAAATATTTATTATGGGATAATACAGTATACTAATGAACTTAAACTTAAGTAAAAAAATCATATACAAAATGGCCACTGCTAGTATATCTGACTATTGTACTATAATAAACTTAAGTAAAAAAATCATATACAAAATGGCCACTGCTAGTATATCTGACTATTGTATATGGATTTGAGTGAATGTGAATTGCAATGACTAATCACAGAAGTTACTGGTTACATTATGGTCAAAAGTCAAGGACAATCTGTATATATATTAAAGTGTTTATACTATTATTATTTGTATATAATTGTGATGATATATGTAATTATGATTAATATTTTTAAAATATTTACAAAGTGATAATGAAAAGAGCATTAATTTAAATAAAATTAATGCTCTTAGTCAATTTATTAAATAAGCATTTCATTGTCTTTGTGCTTTGAATTTCAAAATTTATTTATTAGCATATAATTTTTATCATCTTAAATATTATATTTTATTAAATAATATTT
>AYEL01062576.1:0-46005 GCA_000484575.1 Olivierus martensii
TTTTATTCTAAAAATATTAAAAAATTTTAATAAATTCAATTTATCATGCAAAAATTTGTTTTTAACTTTAAAAATATTATATATAATTAGAATATATGATTCAGAATTTTGCATTTAATATATATTGATTTATATGAAATTTTTTAAAAATAATTGATTAGATCATAGATCACAAAAAAGTAAACATTCATTTAAAATATAGAGTTTTATCAATGATAAATAATATTGCAGTGGTTTTCAAACTTTATGTGTTTGTGTCCCTTTTTTCCACAAAAAATTGGTACAACTCCTCATTTTCATAACAATCTAATTTTATAAATGCTTTCTACTTACAATTTAATGCTACATAACAATATACCATATTTTGTATAAATAAAGTTCTTATACATAAAAATATTTATTATGATGTAATAATTTTTAATAAAATTAAACAAATCTAATAAAAAAATAAAAAATAAAATACATGTTATAATATATCATAATATTTAATGTGATGGGTGGGCTTTTTTTCAGCATATATTCTCTCAAATCTGAGTATCATTGAATATATTGCTACTCATAATTTTTTCAATCACTAGTTGAGATTGTATTTTGTCTTCAAAACAGCTATAGCAGAAAGTTTCTGATTACATGGATATGTATGTATTTATAACTCATTTGCTGATTCATTTTTTTCAACACCAATTTGAATTTATTTTTTGTTTGTTTGTCTCAAAAATGATGTTTTTGTTAATTCTTGTAGATCCGCTTGCAATAGACTAGTTTGGAAAACACTGATATAAATATTTTTTTGAATTTTATTTTTTCAGAAGTTTTTGTTTTATGTACGAGATTGCTGAAAATAGTATTTTTTATATGAAGATTTAGGCATCCAATGAAATAATTGCTATTTTTGGATAACAGCTGGTCTTCTGAATAAAACAAGTCATAAATTGAGAAAATCATATCATATATTTTATAATGAAAATTTTTGTTTTTCATTTTTCCTTATGTGAATAAATATATAACCCATTGAATATTTATATAAAATTTTTTATTTATATGAAGTTTATTTATGGCCATATTCATCATAGAGTATTACTGATAACCTGTCCCTGATAAGAGCAAGTAAATTTGCAAATTGTTATTTAATTCCTAAAATATGTTATGATAAATACAAAAAATAGGAGTGATCTTGGTCTAAGAATTAATCCATCATAATGAATATGGGGTTAGACTAATAAAATTTATTAGAAAAATTTCTAGAATTTTCCAACTGAATTACTATAATAAATTTTCTTTCTTGTTCTAGAATAATATTTCCCTACTTACATCACTCCTGACTTGTGTATTAATTGGATGATTTTGTTATATATATACACGTTTTCGGCTCTTTAAAGCCATCCTCAGGTTCATACAAATAAGTATTATTGTTGTTCTGGAACATTCAACAATTCAAAGAATATCCAGAGTTATAAAAAATTCAAATTAATTAACATCAACAAAACACGTTACTATGGTTACATAAAACTTTGACGCTTATAAGATTACAAACAACATGAAATATGCTGATTAAGTTATTTTCAAATCAAAAGTTCTAGTAATGTGTTTTGTTGATATTAATTAATTTGAATTTTTTAGAACTCTGAATATTCTTTGAACTGTTGAATGTTCTAGAACAACGATAATACTTGTTTGTATGAACCTGAAGATGGCTTTAAAGAGCCGAAAATGTTTGTTCATTAAAGATTTCTGAGTGTTCTCTCTACTGCTTGTTAGTGCTTTTAATGTTCTACGTATTAGTAGGAGTTCAGTCAGTTATTATTTAGTGAGCATGGATTATTCTGTATTAGCGAAAATCAGGTTCTATTCATTATTCATGTCTATAGTAAATGCGAGAAAGTTAATATTTTGGATACAAATAGGAGGTGAGTCTTAATATGTAAAGTATTAGCTTTAGAAATTTCATAAAAGTAGTGACTGTGTGTAAATTGTTCCTTAATAAATGAAAATTTATAAAAATAATTCAGGCATTTTTTTTATATTTGTGATAAATTTATTATATAGAAGCAAGATTATCTAAGGATTCTGCCAAGATTTTAAAATCTAAACTTAGTAAGAATAACTACTTTGCTTGGAATAATCTTATTACTGATACAGAGAGCATAAGAAGGAATTCAGTCCATGTTTTTATGAAAGAATGTTCATCATTAACCTAGATAATAGATACAAGCTCAGTTTTTTAGACAGACCTATTTTTTTACTTTTTTAAAGAAACGAGTGTTTTTGGCTTGATTAAGCTCTCTTCAGCAGTTTTTAGTTTACACACACAAATAGAATTTTTCTATTTATGTATGTAGTGTTGCCACCTGACTGGTTTTCCCCCCGGATAGTCTGGTTTTTTGATTAATGATCCAGGTAATTGATTCATTTGTTCAGTTTTCTTTGAAATTGAAAATTTACAAAAAAAAGTTATGAGAAAACTTGTATTTAAATCAAGAGTTCTGTTAAACGAGGATATTAGTTCCAAATATCACCACAAGGAGGGACTGCGAAAGCGAAACTGTTTCTTAACCTAACATTTACGAAAATAACTGCTCAATCCTGTGGCTCAATCATCTCGTGTGGGCTGTTTTTGATTTCTATACTTTTTTTTAGATGACCAGAAGTACATTCATCGCAATGTTGATACAACGTATATACTAGTGTTTATTTCCCGGGAACCCGGGATCCCGGGTTCCTGGGAAATTGTAAGATTTTCACACTTTTTGTATTCCTGGGAACTACCACGCAGATACAAAAAATTATAAAATATAATTAAATATAATCCTGAAGACTGTACGAGAGTTATTTATCAAAGAATTTATTAATTGGCAATATGGAAAAACATGTAGGCGTGGTTTACTAACAGAGTTGCACTCACATCTGATCATGGATTATATCTAATTGATCTATGAGTATGATACGTGTTGGCAACTTGGTTGGTTAGTTTACTTCTTTTCCTCTTATGAAATCAACATAAAATTTGCATTATTTTAAATTAAATTTTATTATAATGTTAAGTAAGTAATTCAAAAAGTGACTGTGAATTACCTACTTAACTTTTGGAGAAGAGACTACGGGAAATTTGGAAGAGAAACCAATGACGTTGAACGAAAAATTAGAAAAAGCGATCCACTCAAAGACAAAGGTCCTACGTTGTTCAACTAGCCTGAGTTCTAGCTTGAGCAAGATTGTGAAGCAAGAATTACAGTTATTTGAATCAACAGGAAATCAATCATCAAGTACAGTATTATAAAACTGGGCCAGGCTCTGAAAACAATTCCATCATCATCAGTTGAAGCAGAAAGAGCATTTTCTGTTGCAAGTTTGTTTATTAACGAAGCTAAGAACTAGACTGAGCGATAAGAGCATTGATTGCTTATGTTTCCTCAAATCATACATTAAGAATAAGTGATGTATATTTTATTTGTATTTTGTAGTTCAAATTGTGAATTAGTCATATATAAAGGAATATAAATTTTGGAATTTATTAATATCCTTCTTTTGTGTATTTTTTATTAATATTAATTATAAATAACTAATTTTTTAGATTTTGTTAAATTTTAATGCATTCCCGGGAATGGCTTTTATGTTCCCAGGATTTCCCTGGAATGAAAAAAAGCCGGGAAATCATAAACACTACTATATACATGGGGAAATAGATTAACAGCAGAAAAAGTAAAAGCAGAATTATTTATCTGTAATAATTTAAATATTAATTGTACTGATTTTTTCAATAAAATAATAAAAAATAAAAAGATTTTGGAAGCAGCGTGGAACAATAAAAAATATATTTTTAAGGCAATAAAAACACAAACCTATTATTATTATGTTCTGTGATTTTTATATAATTTTTGTGATTTTTATGAATATTTTTTATTTTTATATCATATTGCTTAAAAATTATTTAATATTTACATTATTATTTATATTTTTGTCAGAAGTTGTCTTTTCATGTTTCTATATTTTATACAACTAATAAACATTGTACAAAAAAATTTTTTTTAGTGTCCAGGTTTCGATCACTGACTAGGTGGCAACACTGTATGTATGTAAACTAAAAACTGCTGAAGAGGGCTTAATCAAGCCAAAAGCACTCCAGTTTCTTTAAAAAAGTAAATAAATAGTTCTGTCTAAAAAAACTGAGCTTGTATCTATTGTCTATATATCAATATAAAAAAAGATATAAAATGATAATTATTTTGTCCATTAACATATTGAAAGTATTAAAAAAAATTTATAATGTAAGTTGAGGATTACAACATATGATCCAAATAAATAGGAATTGTTCATAGATGTTCCTAAAAGAAATATAAAGAATGTTTTTCTTCATTAAAAAAATTTATGCTTCAGTTCTTGTTATTTATTCAATGTACTTACAAAATCATATTAAAAAAATCTTGAGGATTAAATTAGCAACCCATTCCTTGGAAAATTTATGAGGGTTTTGTGCCAAGCTCATTGATATCTATCCTATACAATTCAACAGACTTTCACAAATGTTGATGACCTGTGCAGCCAGAAGTGACAGAGCTGTTTAGTGATTAGCAAATGATTGTTAACTGGCATTAAAAAAATTAATCATGGACATAATACTTGTGAATTTTAAGCTGTCTTTTTTATTTTATTTTTTCTATAATGGTTTTATATTGCTTTCTATACTGTGACACTAAATGGCAGTGCATTTCCATGCCCATCACAGATTGCTACCCTTTGTGGGGATAGCTGTTAGGTGGAAGATGGAGTTAAATAAGATGAGTTGGACTGCTGTAATAGGGTGGAAATATAGCATACTTTCACTATGGCTATCTGGTCAACAACTGTCTTTTAAAAATTAATCAAACTAACAAGCCAAAGTTCCCCTGGCGGATAAAGGTTTTTAAGTTATATTTTTAGAATTATTATTATTTTTCGAATTAAAACTATGGTGCCACCATCTATTGAGTTAATAATTAGTTAATTTTATAATTTCGTACTAAGGTGGCGCCATCTAGTATTTAATAATTAAACTATAATGTGCAAATTTATTTTCCCGAAATAAAATTTTCGCCACCACACCGGAATCGAACCGAGATCTTTGGGTTAATGCCCCAACGTCTTAACCAGTTAGACCACGGTGACATATGTACAGCTGTTTTTTAACAGAAAATAATTTTTCTTATCTATAAGGTATGATATATAACTACTATGTAACATTTTATAATTATATCATGCTTTGCTTTCATTTCATTCCATTATAGAACAGTACAGCAATATTTAGATTAAAGGGATAATATTTGGTAATTTTTCTAAAGTATCAAAGTACCAAAAAAAAAAGAATCAGAATATAAAGAATTCTAAGAATATAATTTTGATTTACAGAACTAAGTCTATGGGATTTTTTATTTCAGTTAATATCACGATTTTCAAGAATCTAACTGCTAATGTTAAATGAGATCCACTATATATTAAATTCAGAATGAAAACTGCTTAAACTCAAGCTATAATCAAACTTTTCCTAAAATAGCACAAAACAACAGTAGATTATAAATATAAACTTTATTAGGCAAAGTATTTTCAGTAAAAAATCAACTTCAGCAACCTACAAAATATATAGAAGATAATATAAAATTCTAAATTGAACTATAAAACAATTACATTTCTGTTCTATAGTTTAATTCAGGATATTATATTATCTGCTATATATTTTGTAGACACTGAAATTGTTTTTAACCAAAAGTATTTCATTTAATAAAGTTTATATTTATAATCTACTGCTGTTTTGAAAAATGTTTGACCACTGTATATTATTATTATTTTTCTATTTCATTTTTTCCTCTATGTATTTTTATAAAATATTGTAAATGCCAAAAGACAATTTAAAATTAAAAGTTTTTATATGATAAGAAAGAATACACATTTATAATATAACACAAGTGAAAAAAAAATCCTTGATATATTGCAATTTATTTAAAGATTATTTTTAGTCTTTTAGGTTTTATAAATTATAATATGTGATAGTTATAGGGGAAAAAAAAAGTGTTTAATCAAAGATCATTCACTGGATCTAACTGGCTAACACAATGTTTACAAAGTGTTCTTAAAAGGTTGGCAGAATTTAAATCACAAATACTACTTATCAAAACAAAGTAAAAGTCCATACGAAGATGGATTTAGAAATGTTTCCTTTTCCAGTAACACAGAATAACAATCATATATGGTAATGCCTACAAGAGAATGCAAAAACGTGTATTATTTTCAGTTATTCACAGACTGTTTCAATAGCTTGCATAATGTGTGATTTTAATGTACAGTGTTTCTTATTATGGTGGTTTGCAAACAACAATTTATTACAGCTATCATAAGACTAACAGGCCTATTAAATTAAAATCTTGTGTTATCTCAAAAAGGAAATATTTCTGGACATATATTTATATGGATTTTTGCTTTGTTTTTGATTAGTAGTATCCATGATTTAAATTTGGCCAAACCAGGAACACTGTGAATCTGCAATATATGCTACTGAATGGATCAATTAAAAATTATTTCAGAGATTTGAATATAAATGTTCAATTATAACATTTAAATAATTATATAATTAAATAAAATAATTAAAATATTACAAGGATGGGAGAGCTTTTATTAAAAATTGTTCAATTATAACATAATTTTTAATAAAAGCTCTCCCATCCTTGTAATATTTTGATAACACATTAAATAATTATATAATTTTATGATATATTTTTACTAGACTATTTCATTTATCATGATGTTCAAAATTTCTTCATAATTTTAATAAAATGACACATTATATATGCATATATGCACAAATGTTTGTTACTTGGTTGTTCATAACTATGTCATCTGAATTTATTCTCTTTTAAAACATAGTTATTTAAAATAAAAAGTTTTAACAATAATAAATTAATTTAAAATTTATTTTTATTAAATGCAAACTGATGTTTCTAATATCAGTTTGCATTTTATGAAATATTAAAGCTTTATTTTTAATTTATTTCATAAAATACAAATTGATGTTAGAAACATTGATGATAATAGGAATTAAAGAAAATGGTATCTGAATTGTTTATGTTTATAAGGTATTCAAATGAAAATATTTCAAAATATAAAAACATTTTGAAATATTTTCATTTAAAAAAATTATATATAACCAATAAACAATCTACTATAAATCAAATAAGGTATGAATAAATTATTTAAATTTAATAATCATATTAAAATCAATATTTTTTTTTAATTAATAAGATCGGAAGAGCGGTTCAGTATTAAAATCATTATTTTTTTTAATTAATATTTGATTAAATGCAATTTATTATTTATAAATTGTTTTTGAAAATTAAATAAAATTATAACAGCAGATGTAAAAATACATTTACTTTTTATATTATGACTGAATTTTCTACCAGTACTCATTTGGCAGTTGTTTAACAGTAGAAATGTCAGCTATATACTAGATATGTCCTTGGCAGTGAGTGTTTAGTACACTCACCTTATAATACATACTTCATGGAATTCTGTGGGAGTTAAATTAACTTAAAAAAAGACTATAAAGCTATAATATTTATGACATATAATTTTATTTTTAATATATATATGATTTGATAATAATTGTATTATAATTAATACATCAATGCAGAATTCTTTGATATAATTCCAATGTAATTATTTGTTCATTAAGAATAAAAATAAAACAGTTCATACTTACCAAAACTTTATTTTTAAAAATAAACTTCTAAAATAATGTTGTTAATTTTTTTTTTCATATAAATGAACTGATTGTACATATTTGCCGTCCTCAGATAAAAAAGTCAAAATATTTAAACTGCTAAATTTATTTTTAAAAATAAACTTCTAAAATAATGTTGTTAATTTTTTTTTCATATAAAAGAACTGATTGTACATATTTGCCGTCCTCAGATAAAAAAGTCAAAATATTTAAACTGCTATTTAAAATATCTAAAATCATGATAGAAATTTATTTTTTTTACATAAAAACTGAATATAAGGATGAATGACTATTTTTCAAAATATTAAACAATCAATGTATTTTATTTCTTATTTTGAATAAACTCAAATTTTTATAGGCTATATATTTTTTAATTGATATTAACAAATCTAGATAATACTTCACAGAAATATTGAACTATTCTATTCACATATTGAGAACATTTATCATGAACAATGAAAAACTTCTTACTTTAGATATTAAATAAAAGCAAACAATAAGCCAAATAAGTAAGATAAATCGTTTATTCAAAAACATTTTCAGCTATCCACATAGCCTGCTTCAGTTGTAATTATTACAACTGAGAACATTTATCTGTTTTAAGTTTGATAAATTTTATTTATTAATTGTTGAAATCACTGAACTAAGTAAGTTAAAATAGAACATACAAATTACACCACTCGGCATTTTATTCAGATACTAAATTGTGGAGCTATTCAAAGTACCCACAATGGGCAGTACACACATGACAGCCAACCACACCTGTGCAAGTTAAAACAGAACATACAAATTACACCACTAGGCATTTTATTCAGATACTAAATTATGGAGCTATTCAAAGTACCCACAATGGGCAGTACACACATGACAGCCAACCACACCCGTGTGACTGGCCTTCACATGTAAAAATAGGGTTCAATGAGTTGAGTATTATATATACTCAACTCCAAATAATAATTATACATACACATAAAAATATGGGATTCAACGAGTTGAGACTAGATCTTTCCTGAAAAAAATCTAGAGATGTGGGACTCAAAATTGAATCAAAGCCTGCAGGATGAAAATGCAACACATTTTCATGCTGCAATTAGGCCTATCTCATGGAGTTTTCAGCCAGACTATAGAGGCAGGGCCTATTCTAAGAGCCGGCAAGCTGGACATTTGTCCAGGATAGCAAATTTAAAGGGCAGCATTTCGGCTGTGAAAGCGACAAAATATTTATAAATTAAATATTTAATTAATGGAAATTTATTTTTGCCGATTTTTTCTTTGGCTAAAATTACTATGCAATTTACATTTCATAATTACTGTTTTAGCAAGCTGGACATTTGTCCAGGATAGCAAATTTAAAAGGCAGCATTTTGGCTGTGAAAGCAACAAAATATTTATAAATTAAATATTTAATTAATGGAAATTTATATTTGCCGATTTTTTCTTTGGCTAAAATTACTATGCAATTTACATTTCATAATTACTGTTTTTGCCTAAAAGCTAAAAAATATTTGCAATCCTTAATTCTGAAAAAATCAACCATAAAAGAGTAATGCATTTAATTAAATAACAAAAAAGGCTAGGTATCTAACTTGTAAGCTGAGAAACACATTGAACAGCACGCCAGATGCTGCATGAACTTGTTTGAAACATGAATGGGAAGAAATATCATGCATCAACTTGTTTATCATCTAATTATAAAAGGGCGATTTTATTCCAGATGCTGCATGAACTTGTTTGAAACAGGAATGGGAAGAAATATCATGCATCAACTTGTTTATCATCTAATTATAAAAGGGCGATTTCGTTACAGAATTACATTATTCCTGCTAATATGTCGGTGATGATATTTATTTATTTGTAAACATATACAGTGGTGCCTCACAATTTGACGTCCCGCAATTCGTCGGTTTCGCAATTCGACATATGAGTTTTGCGGGTTTGCGCATGTGCGTGCATGGAATTGTGTGATGTCATTTGCTATTTGTCAGTTCTTTTTGGGCTACTTTGGTGTTTGCCCATGTTGTTTCTGTTAATATTCAATTCTACATCTTTCAGAAAGTAAAAAACTTGTAATTATCATTGTTTTTTAGAGAGAAATGTAAAGATGGGTTCAAAGAGAACTGACCAGAGAAATAATTCCGAAAGAACACTCAATTGAGCAAAGAGACGAAGAAAAAAAATGTAAATAAAGTGCAGAAAGGTAGAACAATTAAAATGTAACTCAAGTATGACATTCCTAGGACAACTGTGGCAACGTTTTGCAACAGAGACAGAAGATTATGGGTGCTAGGGTGTCTGCTGGAAGACTTCATTTCAACATCCAAGGGCTAATAAATTGTGTGTTGTGTATAAAATAGTGTATTTTGTAATTTAGTGTGTTATACAATAATAAAACACATATAATAAAGTAAATAATATAGTGTATCTCTTTCACTTCACCTATTAGGGTAGTGGAATGGGAACCGATAACGAATTAATCTATCTTCCATAGTCTTATATGGGAAATGTTGTCCTGCATTTTGTTATTAGGGTAGTGGAATGGGGACCGAAAATGAATTAATCTATCTTCCATAGTCTTATATGGGAAATGTTGTCCTGCATTTTGACAGTTTCTTAATTCGACATTATTTCGGCGACGGATTAGTGACAAATTGCGAGATACCACTGTACACCCTACAAAATGAGATAATTTTGGGTGTCCTCCTTATCACTGTTATAAAAAAAAAGATTTAAAAGTCATACAAGCTCTAACAAAGAAGGATCTATAAGATTTTAAGCTTTTTAACCTTGATCAGAAGCAAATTTATTTTTCATGATTTGAATTGGGGAACATTGTAGTTGATCATTTCAGGTGGTAATCTCTTTTCATAAATTTCATTAGCATTTGAATATCATGTTTCTTTCTCTCTCAGTTCTTCAATAGTTGGTAAGTGTAAAATATTTGTAATTGGATCTTGATTATTTGACAGATATATACTATTTATTTTTATGATGATTTTCAAATTAATTGATTTATTATGTTGTTAATATGAAACCTATAGGAAAGGCAATTATCCAAAATTAAACCAAGATCTTTATGAGATTCTACTGGAATAATAAAACGAGTACTACTGATACTTTTATTATGTAAGACAAATATCATATATTTAGATTAAGCTTCGTTAATCATCATGTTATTTTCAATAAACCAATCTTTAAGTTTTTCCAAATCATCAAAAAGAACATGACGATTTATATTCAGTATTTTAAAATCATCCACATAAGCAATAACTGTTGATTCTATATTTAACTGAAAAATTGGATTCATATAACACACAAAAAGAAAGGCGCTTAAAGTTGAACCCTGCGCAATGCCTAAGGTTGGTGCAAAATCTGATAAATAAACGTCCTCTTGAATAATCCTGTGTTTTCTATTCTGTAAGTATTTTATGATCCAATATATAAATATATATTCATTATAGGAAAGGCAATTATCCAAAATTAAACCAAGATCTTTACGAGATTCTACCGGAATAATAAAACGAGTACTACTGATACTTTTATTATGTAAGACAAATATCATATATTTAGATTAAGCTTCGTTAATCATCATGTTATTTTCAGTAAACCAATCTTTAAGTTTTTCCAAATCATCAAAAAGAACATGACGATTTATATTCAGTATTTTAAAATCATCCACATAAGCAATAACTTAAAAGAACATGATGATTTATATTCAGTATTTTAAAATCATCCACATAAGCAATAACTGTTGATTCTATATTTAACTGAAAAATTGGATTCACATAACCCACAAAAAGAAAGGCACTTAAAGTTGAACCCTGCGCAATGCCTAAGGTTGGTGCAAAATCTTATAAATAAACGTCCTCTTGAATAATCCTGTGTTTTCTATTCTGTAAGTATTTTATGATCCAATATATAAATATATATTCAATATGAGTATCTTTAATTAATCGTCTATATAAAATGTCAATTTGAATTCAGTCAAAAGCCTCAGTTATATCAAGAAACAGAACATGAGTATAATGATAATTTTCCCAGTTGTTATAAATCATTTCAGTAAACTGTATCAAATTTGAAATTGTAGATTTTTTTCTTAGTGCATAATGTTGAAATTTAGAAATTTGATTTTTTGTCTGAAAATATATATATTTCATTATCATCTTTTTTAATATTCTTTGCAAGCAATCATAGCTATATAATGGTCTATAAGAGTTTGGATCTGCCAGATTCTTGTTTTTAGAATTTGGATATCTTTACATATTTCCATTTCTCAGGCAAATATCCTACTTCAAGGGTGATTTTAAAGATGAAAGCAAAATGTATTGCAACAAAAGGAATGGTTTTTTGATAAAAGGAAACTGGAACTTTATCTGGCTCTGAAGAGAATTTTTTCTTCAATCTTAAAGCTGAAATGACTTCTTTCTCAGTAAAGTTAATTTTTACTCCTACAGGTTTAGTTAATTAAAAATTTGTTGTATCTTTTTGTGTAAA
Organism: Olivierus martensii; assembly: GCA_000484575.1. NCBI lineage: Eukaryota > Metazoa > Arthropoda > Arachnida > Scorpiones > Buthidae > Olivierus > Olivierus martensii. Next base: position 12,239 of record AYEL01062576.1, read on the forward strand.
TTTCAGATATAATTTTTCATATACAGTAGAAGTCCGATAATCCAGCACGTTCGGGACCGGCTCGGTGCCGGACTACCGAAAATTCCGGTCTATCGGGCGGTAATTATAAGGTTAGGGTTAGGTTAATAATTAAAATACAATAAGTTATTAATAACTTTCCAAATCTTTTTCAAATTATTTCCGTGTTGATACATATTTTTCCTAATATAATTAATTTTATCCTTTTTATAATCATTTGATTTTTATTTAAAAGATAAGGTGGAGTGAGATAAGTGCAGAGCAGTTTTTGCAAAGTTGGACTTTAAATGCAAGTATTTTAACCAATCATATAAATATTTAACAGGGTCATTAACAATCGCATTGCACAGCTATTACTGTTTAATTCATCCTTGAAAATTTTAAATTTGCTACAAGATCATACAAAATGTTAGCTACTCTGTACTTAACCCAAAATGGGGTAAGATTTAAAAAAGCTTTGAAGTTTATTTATGCATACTAATTGGCAAGTGCAGAATTATGAACAAATTTTTTATAAATTCTTTTTACCGCATTAAGATAGATTGTTTCGTTTTAGAGTTATCCTTTGTTAAACAAACAAGGATTGAATATGAAACAAGAAATGAAATGTAAGAGGCGGTATAGTGAAATAAAACAAAAATATAAAGTGATGTATTGTCCGATTAAAAAAGCTTTGAAGTTTATTTATGCATACTAATTGGCAAGAGCAGAATTATGAACAAATTTTTTATAAATTCTTTTTACCGCATTAAGATAAATTGTTTCGTTTTAGAGTTATCCTTTGTTAAACAAACAAGAAATGAAATGTAAGAGGTGGTATAGTGAAATAAAACAAAAATATAAAGTGATGTATTGTCCGTCCACGAAAGCCGCACCTAGCTAAGGTGGATGAGTCCAAACACAAAAGGGAGAGTCACAGTTAGTATAATGACAGGTGGGAATGGTTTCAGTTTCGGTTTACTTTTCTTTGCATATTTCTGTTATTTGTCATCTTAGTGTTTTTGCTTAGCTTTTTACAATAAACTTCTATTCAACTTCAGTTATCTTGCATTTGAAGACATCCATGTGCGAAGCTGTCATTCCTATTTTGTCACTGGACTCGTTCAGTTAGCACATCCATATTTGTGTCGATGGCTGTGGCTAAGCTGGACAGACAGTATGTACATAAAATTGTTTAGTAACAACTTGTGTACTTATATCACTTTATATTTTTGTTTTCACACAAGTTATTATTAAACAATTTGTGTACTTACATCACTTTATATTTTTGTTTTATTTCACCTATATTTCATCTCACATTATTTCCTTTATATCACTTTTTATTTTTTTTCAAAGTACAAAGACACACATTTTGTTATTTAATGTGACAAAATCTTTTTAGGGCAAATAAAAATTGGTTTATATGAAAATTTTAATTGATATCTTTGCATTTATAATACCGTCGAGATACCTATGAAACTTCTTGACGGCCCATACAACAGCCAGACATTCTAATTCGGTAGTTGAATAGTTTCGCTCTGCTTTATTCAATGTCCTACTGGCGTAGGCGATTACTCCCTTCTGGCATAGTACTGCTCCTAGCACTATAAAAGTTTTTTTGGTATGACCGCTATCATGAAACATCACTTACTTTACTATCACATCATCATTTACCTTTTAAATTGATATATTGGTGTTTGTATTATAATAAGTTATTTTATATGTATATATTTAAAGTTTCAATAAAATATTTATTTTGGCAAATGGCATTAATATATCAGTAACTAAAAATCAAAGATCGCGTAATTTATTGATTTCAAATTTTTATTGAATTTTGGTGCTAAAATCGAGGTAGGCTTATACACAGGTGGCACATTTTTACCAATTTTCAAGCTCTAAAGTTGGGGGGCTGGCTTATATTTGAGTATATATGGTAGATGTTTAAAATTTTTATTGAATTTTGGTGCTAAAATCGAGGTAGGCTTATACACAGGTGGCACATTTTTACCGATTTTCAAACTCTAAAGTTGGGGGGCTGGCTTATATTTGAGTATATATGGTAGATGTTAGGAGCTGGAGCCAGCAGAAATTTTAATGGCTCCAACTCCAGCTCTGGCTCCACTGAATATGATCAACTTAGCTCTGACTCCTCCAAAACTTCCTGGCTCCATGGCTCCGGGCTCTGACTCCAGCTCTGGTTATGAGTCTAGAGCAGCCTAATACACGATTACCCAAGGTGCTGATCTGCACTTGCCCCAGATAACAATATTTACGGAGCCAGAGCTTATGGTTATGAGGCTAGAGCAGCCTAATACACAATTACCCAAGGTGCTGATCTGCACTTGCCCCAGATAACAATATTTACGGAGCCAGAGCTTACCAGGGTTTTTCTCAATAAATTTTGAAATGTCAAAAAATATTGTTTATTTAATCAGAACTTACCAGGGTTTCTCTCAATAAATTTTGAAATGTCAAAAAATATTGTTTATTTAATATAAACTTTAATCAATATTCTTCATACTTTACCAAAAAAAAATAGCTCTTAATGTGAAGTTATCTTAAGAATTATTTTTTAAGATACTGTCAAAGTTGTGTGTGCTGTACTGATACGACGCTTTTGTAAAGGTCAATGTAAATACTGGAATTGCATCATTCATTGTGCGTTATCTATGTCAATAGGTTGATATTAACTTGTAATAGATAACTACAATATCAAATAGCAAAATTTCACTTAAAAAAAAACCCGATAATGCACTTCCCCCACTCTGCCTTATATATAAGGTCATATAAAAAATCTCCACGGTTTTTTGCTACTAGACAGTGTTGATGCCTATATATATCTGGCAACACTCACCCAATTGTCTCAAACGAACACATGCTTAAAAAGTGACATTTCAGCTTACATTTTTGTGAAGATAGTTTGTTGCTTGTGTAAAAAGTTATATTGATTTGAAAATGAGTGAAATATCTGAAGAAATACGCTATGTGATGCTTTTTTACTATAAAAAAGGTAAAAACGCTGCAAAAACATGCCAAAAAATTTGTGAAGTGTACGGTGAGAATGCTGTGAGTGAACAAAGGACTCAGGAGTGGTTTGCTCGATTCCGTTCCGGAAATTTCAATGCAAAAGATGCACCTTGCTCTGGTTGGCCAGTCACTAAAAAAGTCGATGAAATTTTGCAACTGGTGGAGCAAGACTGGCACGCAAGCTGTCAGGAAATAGCGGAGGCACTAAACATCAACCACATGACAGTTTGGAATCATTTGAAAAGAGCAGGCTATAAAAAGAAGATCGATGTTTGGGTGCCACATGAATTAACGGAAAGAAATTTGATTGACCGAATTACTATCAGTGAAATGCTGCTGAAATCCAATGAAAAATCCCGATAATGCACTTCCCCCAACTATGCCCTTACCCCACTCAGCCTTATATATAAGATCATATAAAAAATCTCCACGGTTTTTTGCTACTAGACAGTGTTGATGCCTATATATCTGGCAACACTCACCTGATTGTCTCAAACGAACACATGCTTAATAGGTGACATTTCAGCTTACATTTTTGTGAAGATAGTTTTCTAATTTGTTGCTTGTGTAAAAAGTTATATTGATTTGAAAATGAGTGAAATATCTGAAGAAATACACTATGTGATGCTTTTTTACTATAAAAAAAGTAAAAACGCTGCAAAAACATGCCGAAAAATTTGTGAAGTGTACGGTGAGAATGCTGTGAGTGAACGAAGGACTCAGGAGTGGTTTGCTCGATTCTGTTCCGGAAATTTCAATGCGAAAGATACACCTTGCTCTGGTTGACCAGTCACTGAAAAAGTCGATGAAATTTTGCAACTGGTGGAGCAAGACTGGCACGCAAGTCCAGAATTGCTTTTGATGCTCATTTCAGTATCATGATTTTATAGTCAATAAATTCATCATATAATTCACACTTCAGTCCTGTACTGTGCACAACTCGACTGTTTGAACGAAGCAATCCAGAAAGAGCGACCAGAATTAGCCAACAGAAAGGGAGTTGTGTTCCATCATGACAATGCGCGGCCACACACATCTTTGATGACTCGGAACATTCAGTCCTGTACTGTGCACAACTCGACCATTTGAACGAAGCAATCCAGAAAGAGCGACCAGAATTGGCCAACAGAAAGAGAGTTGTGTTCCATCATGACAATGCGCGGCCACACACATCTTTGATGACTCGGAACAAATTGACAGAACTTGGTTGGGAAGTTTTGATGCATCCGCCATATATCCCAGACCTTGCATCGTCTGACTACCATTTGTTTTGGTCTCTGCAAAACTCTCTTGCTGGTAAAAAATTGGCCGACCGAAGCGCCGCTGAAAATCACTTGGTCAAGTTTTTCGACGATAAACCACAGAAGTTCTACACCGATGGAATTTTGAAGCTACCCGAAAAATGGCAAAAGGTCATAGGTAATAATGGTCAATATGTACTTGATTAAAATTGAGTCAAGTTTTTTGACGATAAACCACAGAAGTTCTATACCGATGGAATTATGAAGCTACCTGAAAAATGGCAAAAGGTCATAGATAATAATGGTCAATATGTACTTGATTAAATTTGATTTTCAATAAAGAAAATTTTTGTTCAAGAATGTACCAAAAAACTGCAGAGACTTTTTATATAACCCTATATTTTTAAAAAGTATATGTTTAAGGGGCAGCAATATGTCTTTTTGTCCGGGGTGTCATAAATGCTAAAGCAGGTGCTGATAGAGGACTATGATTGACAATATGGATAAGGACTTTTATATAAAGTTTTGAAGTGTGGGATTCAGCTTTCTGAATCAGCATTTGAATATCAATACCAACATAGCAATCCTATTGATATTTCTAAACTATAGATTACCAGATGGCTTATATTGTTTTGAAAGTAAGAACCATAACACCATCTTTAGCACATCTATCGCTCCAGAATCACTTTTGATGCTCATTTCAGTATCATGATTTTATAGTCAATAAATTCATCATATAATTCATTACAATCAATATCAGCTAACAAAGTTTCAAACCTCTGGTGGACAAAGTATTGCACGTTTTCAAACTGTGCAGTAATTTGCTTTCAAAAGCACAGGAACAGCAGATAGGAAGTCATCCTTGCCAGACTCTGTATCCAATACAGCCGGCTCACTCATAGGTATCTTTTAACAGATGAAGCCAGCCTCTTTGTTATCTGTGTCACTGTACTCTTACTATCAAACACATTTTAATTGATTGTCATTATTTTACTGCTGCCATTTACGGCATTTCAACTAATCTTCTTTTAATCTTATGGCTCTTCTTGACAAAGATTTTAACTTTCCCTGCCATTCTAACTTTTATCGGATATTTCTGTTTTACAGCATACATAACATTTTTTTTTTTATTGTTCCTTATTTTTATTTGATAAATGGCAGTTTACACCATTTTATATATGTTTTGGGATTTTAACTTTCCCTGCCATTCTAACTTTTATCAGATATTTCTGTTTTACAGCATACATAACATTTTTTTCTTTTATTGTTCCTTATTTTTATTTGATAAATGGCAGTTTACACCATTTTATATATGTTTGTTATCTGTTTCTAATATTTTATATTTAAAATGTTAGCATTGACTGTTTATGCCATTTTTACATTATATTTTGTTGGCTTTTAAATTTATTTGTTAATTTGCTTGTTTTTAGTATAATTTTTGTTAAGAATGCATTTATGGTTTACCCAGTATCTGGCACAGTTTGCCCCATGAGACATGTATGTCATTAAACCACCAACAAACCAAACCAAACCAAAAATTTCATCATCTCCCAAGTTGGCACAATTCAAACAATCTATTGAAGTAAGATCAGCATTGTTCTTAATCACATCAAGCTTTATAAATTTATTTACATAGGAGTTTCTGTAATAACTCCAAAGACAAATCATATATGAGTAATATACATGGAGCTTTATTTTCTGACATCTTTATAAACTCAGAAAATAATGTCAAAACACTTTGATAAAAGAATCGAAGTTCATTGGTTGCTACTCTAGTGCTATCTAGGGATTGACTGATGAGCAACCAATCCCTAGATAGCACTAGGGATTGGTTGCTCATCAGTCAATCCCTAATGCTGATGAGTGTGGTGACTCAGACATGAATATTAAATAGTATAAGTATAATGTTTAATAAATATTTTATCAGATTTAACAACAATAAAAAAATAGTCTAAAAGTGTGATACTTGGCTATTGCATGGAGGATGTTGTGATTACTTCAGGAAATGCAGGACTGTCCCACGAATGGCGTGATACTTGGAGGGTATACAAATAGTATTAATTCCAATACTAGAAAGAAAGCACTCTAGAAATGTAACCGACTTATAACACTATGTCGCATGGAGGATGTTGTGATTACTTCAGGAAATGCGGGATTGTCCCGCAAATGGCGTGATACTTGGAGGGTATACAAATAATATTAATTCCAATACTAGAAAGAAAGCACTCTAGAAATGTAACCGACTTATAACACTATGTTTAGGGTTTCCAGTTAAAGTTGCCATTTTCAGGAATCTAACCAAATGTTAAATGGGGACCCACCATATATGAAAAATCAAAAATGACTGCAAATGAACATGATAACGACTTACTTCTCAATAATATATTTTGGAGATTACAGCCAATACTTGGGTTGATTATTACAACATAACAGTCTTGAGTGGTTTAAAGACACATAAGGTCTGTTGTCCAGAGAGAACAAAAGAAACAGAAGATACAATAAGAGAAAATAAAAAGAATTTATTATATAAAATGATTGTAATTGAAAAAGAAACAAAGCCAAAATATCAGCCATTTTATCTATCAAGGGGGTGATTTTCTCATCCAGAAGATACCTGAAGAAATGATGTGCTTTAGAAGTTGGAAGTGGATGTGCTTTAGAAGTTGGAAATGATGTGCTTTAGAAGTTGGAAATGATGTGCTTTAGAAGTTGGAAGTGGAAGCTCAATTGCAATTTACTACAGCCATTATGAGACTAATAGGCCAATTAAATGGTATGCTTTTATATCTGTACTCTTGTGTTATCTCAGAAATGAAATATTTCCAGATTCATATTTATACATATTTTTTGCTTTGTTTTGATGAGTAACATCTATGTACTGGGTTTTTAACACAAATTACAGTTCTGTATTCATTATATTTTCTTAATTTACATTTGCCTCTTTTTCTTCCTCTAGAAACTTTCCTTTTTCTTCTCCTTTACCTTTCCATTTTTTGGAAACTTCTCACTCCCCCTTTTCAGTTTTTCTTTCTTTTTTCCCACAGTTATGTTAGTTTGTGTTTGATTCCTTTTTTCATTCAGATTGAGATTGTTTCACAATTTGTGAAGACTGCAATTTTGTTAAATAGTTTTTCATTTTAATTGTCACATTTTTAGTATAGAATTTAAATACAAACTCTTTTTTTTCCAAAATAATTGAATATACAGTGTGCTTCTAAAAGATCTGGTCAAATTTAAATCACAGATGTTACTCATCAAAACAAAACAAAAAAATAATGCATAATTTCTTCCCACTTCTTATTCAATGTAAATAATTCAGCTCAATTATTAAAAGTGGGAAATAAATTTATTAAACTTGAAGATCTTTCTGCTTTATTAAGCCATATAAATTTATTAAACTTGAAGATCCTTCTGCTTTATTAAGCCATCTTCAGCACAACGTATAAGAATTCGAACACAAATGAAAAACAAAAACAAGATGTTCGAATTCTTATACGTTGTGCTGAAGATGGCTTAATACAGCAGAAAGATCTTCAAGTTAAATAAATTTATTTTCCACTTTTAATAATTGAGCTGAATTATTTATATTAAAACAAAAAAATCTATATAATCATGAATCTGGAAATGTTTCCTTTCTGAAATAACACAGAGTATGTATATAAAAGCATACCATTTAATCGGCCTATTAGTCTCATAATGGCTGTAGTAAATTGTGGTTTCAGCTGTCCTTTAAATAATCATCTCAATTTCTTAATATATTTCTTCCTAAGGATATCTTTGAGAGTTAAAATTTGTTCTTGGATCCTATTCAGTTCTATATGAAAGAACAGTTGAACTGAATAGGATCCAAGAACAAATTTTAACTCTCAAAGATATCCTTAAAATAAAAAAAAAAATGTAGTTTGTAGTCAATTTTAACAAAACAAACCATACATTAATCACAACACTGTACAAACTACTACTGGAATAGTATGAATGGCTGGAAATAACTCATCATTTTTCTTTCTTTGACATGGGTCATGCATATGATCTATGCTTACAATCTATATAATATACCCTGTATTAACTTTAAAAGGAAACATTTCTGGTCCCAATATATATAACTATTTTTACAATTCTAAACAATTTCAAATAGGATGAATGGAAGTATTTACATTACATTTATAAGTACAGCAAATATGCTTTATTTTCAATAAAAAAATAAATCAAATTCCAATTACTTCATTAAAAACATAGGATCTGTAATGAATTTTCATTAGGAAACTAATGTGCATAATGAGAAGAAAACTAATGTTTAACTACTCAGTTATCTTGATTCATATTATATAAAATGGAAAATTACATGTTCTATTCATTTTTTAAAAAACAAAAAATTATTGTTTACATTCCTAATATGACTAGAGAAACTGTCTCAAAAACTATAGAATTTTCATTTCTCATTAGTTATTATTTTTAATAAGAGCTTACTAATTAAAAACAAAAAATTATTGTTTACATTCCTAATATCACTAGAGAAACTATGCCTCAAAAACTATAGAATTTTCATTTCTCATTAGTTATTATTTTTAATAAGAGCTTACTAATTAAAAACTATAATAGAAATAACAATAAAATTTATGTAATATGGTGTGGCCACATTACCAGCAATTCATGTAAAACAAATATAGATATAAAATATATAAACTTTAGTGGTGTGCCGGATATTTTAATAATATAACCATACATTGGTAAATTAAAACAATATAGATTATATGCTAAGAGACTTTACTTATAAAATTTCAATATTAATTCCTAATTAGAATCATTAATTAAATTGAAAATATCAAAGATGGGCTATAAGCAATGAATTTAAGAATATTTATCAATTGCTTCCAAATATTTATAAGCAACTCATAAAATATGTTAAACACCTTTGAAAGTTTTAAATCGTATTTTTAAATTCATATTACAAATTATTTTGCAAATAAACTTCAAAATTCATAAAGCAAGTTATGGAAATAATTATGTTAAAATGCACAGATATATTGTATTTAAAATATAGATAAAATATTGTACTGCTTAATATATGTAATAAAATATATTCGAAAGAAGCATTTAAAATTTATTTTGTCAAATAAAACATCATAAAAATAAAATAAGATATTGTAGAGGAACAGGAACAAAGAATGACTTTCTGGCCATTTCCGGTTGTGAGGCGCACGACCACCCCACTGAACTAACGAACTTTTATCGTACTAATGTTGCTTAGAAAATATAATGACAACTTTACCTTTACAACCAATAAACTTTTGATAGTAATTTCAAGTCTTGATAAAATAAAATTTTGCTGTCTTTAACAATCTAAACAGGAAATTGCAGACAAAAAGGGAAATGCCACGTGACCGGATCTTATAATCTCGAGCCGTGACGAACGTATCTCGCGAGAATTTTACCCTGCGCTTGCGTGCGAAAATATTTTAAGATAGATAGCAGCACCATCGTTTGAAAATATCTTTTAATTAAATACAATACTATTTTCAAATAAATTTTCTTTAGAGTTAATTGAATTTATATGCTACATTGACTTTTAAATGTTTTGATTTTTATTTATATATATATATATAGTACTGGATTTACAATTTGTTATTTCAAATACTTTTTATAATATGGATATTTTTAAACGAAAAAACAAATCACTTTTTGCAAGATGTTCATAAAAATCTGTACCAGAATTTGTAATAAAGATGTTTCTTCATTAATTATCTAAAATATAGACCGCTCTCCAGAATTCCAAACCACAATGTTCCCAGGAAATTGACGAGAGTTTAAAACGAAAAACCGAAATGAATTTTTCCGGAAAGTGTTTGCAAAAAGTCTGTAATATATATTCATCTCTTCCAATTAACCGATGGCAGTTTACTAAATCTATTGCTTACAATGATGGCCTTTATTTATTAGAATTCTTCATGTAAACGTGTACAGGAATATCTTGTATAGCACGGTTAATTGATTCCAAGAAATGTTCACGCCATGCAAAACCACGTTGTTCGTCTATTTAAATTTATATTTCAACTTAATTTGTTTATTACGAATATTTAGAATAAAAAAAAATGTCTAAAAATGAGAAAAAAGTTATTTTTATTAACTAAATAACAAAGAAAATCATTTTAAACTGATATAAAGATTGTAAAAAACATTAGGACTCAGTCGTTGAATTCTCATGTGCTACTTTAGCAAACGAAGCGCCATTCTCGTGACATTTTATAATTTCAAGTTCTATTTTTTATTCCAATAGTTCCTTCTTTGTTTTGTTTCTTTTCATTCATACATAAATAATAAAAGAATATTAAAAACTAATGTTGACGTATATTATAAAATGCCGTGGGAAAAGAACATATCTACGTGAGAGCCAATCGAAAAACTACTGCATAAACGTGGCTCTCGACTGTCACTTGCGGCGCTTGGGAGTATGTGATCAGTGTTGTCATTGTTGATATGTGTAATAATAATAACCGTGTTAGACTAAAACCCACATTGTTCAAAACCGCGCTATTCAAGGTATTCCTGTATCTATGAATATTTTTAAGGACGATTTTGCAGTTTTGCTGAATAGTTTTAAAGATTTTTTTTCCAATTTGAATTATTGAATTTTATTCAAAAATTATCTGGATTTTCAAGATTTGAATAAATAATCTGTTATTTTTCGTAACTTTTTAATTAATATATGTATATTTGCCATGATATTTGCATAATTTTTTGTCAACAGATGACGCTACTTTCCATTCTATTCAAGTTCCAATGTTCTTATAAATTCAAATATAAACTAAAAACTAGGAAAAATTTGATATGTTAATATTTATTGGAAACTAAAATAATATTTTAACAAATTTATCAATCGTTATTTTCTAAATGTTTTGACTCTCACCTATCGAACTTTAATGTTTTAGGGCGTTGGCCGGATTGGCCGCGTGAAAACGCTTCGGCTTTCCACTCTGGAGGACCCTGGTTCGAATCCTGGGTCCCACCCTTGAAAATATTTATCATGGGTCCGGGCCCGGCCTGTCGATCCCCGTCCTCCACAATCGGCTGACCCCTCTACAGAGGTGGGCAGCCTGTGGAAGGGCTTGTTTCGCCCCGCCACATAGTATTCTATCTGAATGGAGTGTGTGGCGTCATCTGTTGACAAAAAAAAATGCTTTAGGGCTAGTGCGCATGAACAGTTTTTCGACCGTTAGTGCGCGCTAACCTTAAAACATGGTGGAGATTTAGCCGCTTTTATGTATCACATAGTTTTCAATGGGAGCGAGCGGACGGGCGGCCGAAAAATCGCAACACGCTCTATTTTCAAGATGGTGCGATAGCCGCCCTTTAGAATAAAATAAATACAAACACGTGGGAGCCCGCAAATGGATGGTTTATCCATCCCTTCAATAGCTTTCTCTCATTCACTTAGGCATCATTATTTCTGTTTTAATCATTTATTTCTATATTGTTTCGCATATTTGTGTTATTTTTTATATTTTATGCCCCTTTCCAATAAGGGAGATTACTAAGGGGCAGGGCCAGTTCCAATCACAGCTGCACCTACACCAGTGGAAGGAAGCCGAATGGTGAAGTACGGGGATCACCGGGCCGGGCCCAGCACCCCGAAAAAACTTTCTCAGGAGATACCAGACCCGGGACGCGAATCCGTGTCCTCCTGCGTGGCACGCCGACAGCGTTACCACTCCACCATCCGGCCGCCTCATATTTGTGCTTATGAATGTGATATCAGAACGTATGTATAACAACTAGTCAAATGAATTCTTTGACCTTCTAAAATATCCAAAACAAATTTATTCAAGGATTTGTGTTTGTGCCCTAAAAATTTAAAAAAAAATTTAGGGCACAAATACAAATCATTGAATAAATTGTAGAATTATCTTTTTAATATTCATTGGCTTAATAATGGATGCATTCAAGTCGGCCGGATTGGCAGCGTGGAAACGCTTCGGCTTTCCAATCTGGAGGACCCGGGTTCGAATTCCGGGTCCCACCCCTTGAAATATTTATCATGGGTCCGGACTCGGCCCGTCGATCCCCGTTCTCCACAATCCGGCTGACCCCTCCACAGGGGTGGACAGCCTGTGAAAGGGCTGTTTCGCCCCGCCACATAGTATTATACTTGAATGGAGTGTGGTGTCATCTGTTGACAAAAAAATGGATGCATCCAGAGATCTTTCTTTTGTCTTCGCCGTTTTCTTATCCGCAGTACTTAAAATACATACAGCAACCTTTTCCATGAAGTCCATTTTATCCGTTGCGAGTGAGGGTATTTTGCGAGGAAGCAGCGGTTTTTTAACCCCTCGTGCATCCACTCGATATTTCAAGCGGTCAAACAACCGCGCGGAGAAAAAATCATCCGTGCGCGCTAGCCCTTAGGCAGTTAACTAATTTAAAACTACGTAATACCTGAACTTTTATCAGTTAAGTCAATACAATTTATTTAATAAAGAACAAAACCAGTTGACATTTACAAAGTAAAATTATTAATGAAAACCATAATAAGGAATTTTTATTTATTGAAGAAAATTAGCAATTGGAAACACTTTCAGAGAAAAGACAGAAGGCGGAATGAAAAAAGCGGATTTAAATTAAGAAAATTTCTTTCTATTCCGAATTTTTTTTCATCAGATTTAATCCAAATATTGGCAGTAAATACGACGTGTTCTTGAAACTATACAAAAAAGAAGTCCCATCGCTATCGTACCGTTTTCGGCCGAACCGTAGGAGGTACGAAAGACCGTGGGACTTCGGTCAAAATACCGACTTCTCCTGACTAGTTGGCCCATGGGCATACTGTATTTGGTGAATTCAAAAGTGGCACAAATGGCCTTATGGTCCTCAGCCACAAAACACTTATAAACAACAATAGTTATACGAAGATATTTATGCTGAACCATTATTCGATCGTCGCATCAACATTTGCATAACAAACATTTTCACTTGAGATAATATGATTACACAGTACAAACATATGTTTCCCTAAAACCATCTTCTGGATCTTTGTTCTGGGAAATGGAAACATTCAATTAATAATTATTAGTTGACGGCCGAAGAGGCTCTGGTAACATGTACACATATATAGATAACAAAAATATCAATAAAAATGAAAAACTTAATTAAAAATTATAATTATTACTAAGAAGCTTCAGCATTTAAAGATAAATTCAGGAAACGTATTATATCGACATTTATTATTTTTGTTATATTTAGGAATTGTTTTAATTCTCACAGCACTTCGATCCATTGTTAAATAATTAACAGATTATCATTTAACACGTTTTGGCTAACTCCTTATCAAAATGTATGGCCCTTTCATGTTCTTCTTCATATATGAAAATGATGCCGTCATCTCGCTATTGGAAGAATCTCGACTGCAGATTGAATTTTTATTTTAAATTTCATCAAATGATTTTTCTACTCATTGATTTTCTATTATATCGAGGAGAAAAAATTATGAAATATGATTGCAGAAAGACTATTGAAGTTTTTATACAGGAAATTATTCTGAATATTTCTTCATGCGAAAGAATTATAACCGTCTCATTCGTGATGTCACTGTCAACTCAAAGTGAGACGGAGTATAGTTAATTTTGATTCCAAATCGTACAACAAATGTTTTCATTTTCATGAGTTCATCACAGACTGTTTAATGATCTCACTCGGAAGACTGAAGAATGTGGTTCAATCATCGGCCGGATTGGCCGCGTGAAAACGCTTTGGCTTTCCATTCTGAAGGTCTGGGTTCTTTCTTTTATTTTTGACGCCACACTCCATTCAAGTAGAATACTATGTGGCGGGGCGAAACAAGCCCTTCCACAGGCTGCCCATCCTTGTGGAGGGGTCAGCCGGATTGTGGAGGACGGGGATCGACGGGCCAGGCCCGGTCCTCATGATAAATATTTTCATGGGGTGAGACCCGGGATTCGAACCCAGGTCCTCCAGAGTGGAAAGCCGAAGCGTTTCCACGCGGCTATCCGGCCAAAGTATTATCCATTAGAAAAATACAACATTATGTCTTTGTAAACTGCCCCGGGTCCTCCAGAGTGGAAAGCCGAAGCGTTTCCACGCGGCCAATCCGACCGACTCATGAGACCTATTGCTGATATACAGAGCCAGCCTTAGGGTAAACACGGGTCCTCCAGAGTGGAAAGCCGAAGCGTTTCCACGCGGCCAATCCGGCGTCCTCCAAAGTGGAAAGCCGAAGCGTTTCCACGCGGCCAATCCGGCCGACGAAGGTCTAGGTTTGAGTCTTGGGTCCTACTTCTTGAAAATGTTTATCATGGGTCCGGATCCGGCCCGTCTATTCCCGTCTTCCATAATCCGACTGACCCCTCTGCAGGGGTCGGCCGGATTGGCCGCGTGGAAACGCTTCGGCTTTCCACTCTGGAGGACCCGGGTTCGAGTCTCGGGTCCCACCCCTTGAAAATATTTATCATGGGGTCCGGGCCCGGCCCATCGATCTCCGTCCTCCACAATCCGGCTGACCCCTCCGCAGGGGTGGGCAGCCTGTGGAAGGGCTTGTTTCGCCCCGCCACTTAGTATTCTCCCTGAATGGAAAGTGGCGTCATCTGTTAACAAAAAAAGACCCCTCTGCAGGGGTAGACATTCTTTGGAAGGACTTGTGTCGCACCGTCACTTACTGATCAGTATTCTTGCCATAATGGACTGCTCAATGTTAGAAAACGAAGCTGGCCGACACGGTGTAATATCTGAAAATATGTCAGATGCGAACATAAATTCGAGATATAGCAAATTGACTTTGTTTTGGTGGTCAGACGTATCCCATTTATGTTAATATGTGTGATGACTAGATGCAAATAATAAAAAATGAGTGCAGTACTCCAATATTGAGTTTTATACCTCACGATTCTTCCAATTCAGCAACTTCGGTTTTACTGACAGTTGGCCATTAGAGCGGTCCATCCAGATTCCTGCAGAAAGTGGCGTCATCTGTTGACAAAAAAACATAGTTCAACCAAGGATCCTTGGGTTCAATCAGCTCTGATTCAAATAATTGTGGAATACTAGCATGGATGGAATAAACTCAGTTGTTGGCTATTATATTATTGTTACAGCAAAAATTTATTTTGATTTTAAATAAATTTAATTTTGCTCATAACTACTCTAATGCATACTTGTCTCATACTTAGAGAGTTATCTTGGTAATACATAAACCTATCAATAATAATAATCTCTATTTTAACAGAGAATAATTAATGATCATTTTATTTGATTAATACTGATTTATTTGAAATATTTTCATAATTATTGGATTAAATAAGTTTTTCTTTTTAAATGGAGCAAACAGATATTTTTCCTCACTTCCATTTAAATATTTGTGTTTAAAACTTTAGGATTCATAGCTTTAAAACAATTTTTCAGATTGATATTAACATGATATTAACAACAAAATTCTGTTTCACTATGTTAAAGCAAAATTATTAGATATTTTGTATCACATTTTATATTTTAAAGAATAACTGAAAAGAATTTAAACTGCTAACGAATCAAATATACTTTGTTTCGGAATAATGTAAAAAAAAAAAAATTATGCACAGGGCTGCCGAGAGGGGGTGACATCCGAGACTTTTGTCATGGGTCCGACCGTGGAGCCTCGAAGTATAACATAAGGTGTTCATAGTTCGCGGGCTTCCTGTCCAACATCCAAAGCAGTTGTACCAAAATAAACTATTTTATATATAATAAAACTCGTCTATCAAAATACTAAGTTTTTTATTCATCCCTCATCGAAGGTTTTTAAAATTTTTTGTCCTCTCAGATGGCCATAAAATTTAAAAACCGATGAAAAAATTTAAAAATTCTCTTTTTATTTAACCCTTTCAGACCTGATTTAATTCTATTTATTCTAAAATTATATAATTTTAAATTTAGCATCTCGGGCACTTTCTAAAACTTTTTTGGAGATAAATTTTCATTAATTGTTTATGGTTAATTAGTTGTTGTTTGTGCCATTTTTGGCACATTGGGTCTCAGTATGTTCGCTTGAAAATATTTAGTAAAAAGAAGTTAGTGCTTAAAAATATTTATTAATGGCCATTGATTATTTTATAATACATGAAATTGTTTGAAGCAGTTATCTACGGAGTGTTTTTTCAAATCTTCACACTAGAGAGAGCATCTTCCATTGAAACAAGGTTAGAGAGTAGGGTGCCAAAAATGACTCTTTGGGGTTTAAATGTATTTAAAGTAAATTTTTTTATTTAAAAAAAATAGAAAATATCATGTGCCATAAATGGTACGCCAGAACCGAAAGGGTTAATGTTTGTATTTTGTATATGTATCGATTTTGAATTAATTGTACACTTTTTTTTAAATAAATGTTTAGTGTTTTATATAAATTTTTTTTTATTAAACCAAAATTATGTAGGTTTTTAAGTGGGGCCCAGACCACAGACTTGTCACGGGCCTGAAATTCTCTCTCGGCGGCCCTATTTATGCATACGAGTTTTACGGTCAATCTGGCGTTTCATAGGCATCTTCAATTTCGCAAAATTTTGTTGAAATATTCTATTCAGAATATCTTAATATATCTGAAAAAGTATAATTTGATTATCATCTATTTCAACATGCTAATAATGAAGTTTAGGATTCCATATCCTCCAAAATATTGCCATGGATTATTGCAATGATATACTAATGGGTTCTGTAAACTCTTATTGAAGTTCATGTTTTTACAAATTTCACTAGATTTCAGAAGACAGTATAGGATATTTTTATATTTTTTTCATATATTAAAATTATAATTTCATAAGTCGTTTCAGATGGATTAAAATTTTTATGAAAGCACCAATAATTTTCCACGAATTTGAATACAAAATATTTAAAAAAAATATTGCCTGCTGTTCGAATCCGATATCCATCGAGTTACAAGAAAAAAAAATGACATTCGAATCAAATTTTGGGACACCGTAGAAAAAAATTTGCATAATTTTTAGTTCTCAATTTTCAACAAAGCAGTCGCAGTTTAAATGGTATATTGAAAGATCTGATAAATTTCATAACTTCAGTATAGCATTATTTAATACCTTTATGATTTTTTTCAAATTTTTGTATGGTTTACATAAATTTATCCTAAATAAGACAGCAAATTCATTCCAATTATCAAAATGCTTTTATTGTAATCTTTTACAACACTTGAAGCATTTCATATGGCACAATGCAGAAACATTGTAAAAAGTTTTTTTTTTATACAATAAAGGAAAACCAAGGTGTTCTACTAAAAAATAAATTATATTTTCTTATATAAAATTATTTCCATTATTAAACACAAACACAATGTCAACCTGCACAAGTAAACAGGATATTTTCGAATAAGAAAAAAATCATTAGTACATTTTACCCATTATTAAAATCAATCTTGTTGAGTACTGTTATCCTTATCATCGCACGATGCTTTCTCTAAAACTTCTTCTCTCTCAACTAATATATGAATCGATTTTTCTTTGTCCAGAGGAGAAGCGCGAATCCTCAATAACCCCTCCCTAGACAATTCAGAAGTTACAGATTCGGGATCTGCATCTCTAGGGAGTTGGAAGGAACGTCGAAATTCTCTAAAAACATAATTTCCTCCGTCACTATCTTTCTCTTCGTGTCTTCCTGTAATATCAACTTGCCGTCCTTTGACCTTAACTTTTAGTTCGTCTGGAGCATAATGTTTCGTTTCTTCTAGTTCCATAAAGACGCCTTCGCTATTCCCTCTTCTGACTCGTTTTCGATTCAGCGTTTCATCCGAAAAAAATGAAGGAAGACTTCTCAACTCTGAAACCAGTTCATCTTGTAGATCGGCTAACAGATCACTGAAAGGATAGCGACGTCTTCTAGGACAATTATGACGTCTATTTTCATTTAAATCTTCCCATAGCGAAAGTAAAGCCATTAGCAAGATATTACTCTATCGTATTACGACAGAATCACCAACAGCAACGATCGAAACTGCAGCCGCACTACACACCCCCTTTATATCGAATACAGCATCGTTCCACTGCTGTCTAGCTTCGTCTCTATCTGATTGGTCGATTGTTGTGATGTCATCTTAAAAAAAATACGGAACGGAATGATAAAACAATAATTACTTAAAAACATGGTGTATTATATTATTTTTTGAACGTAACGAAGTATTTTATGCACCAAAATTATTATCAATTTTAAATAACAGAAAGTAAAATTTGCTTATAATCCGGCCACGCGTATCAATCGATAATGAAAACATTAGATTATAGCACATAAATGCTTATGTTATAGATCATTTAATCACAAAATTTTTTAATGTTTAAAATTTATAAAAAAAGTAAAAAAATTCATTCATTTTTAAATTCTGTTGATATCATTCTCAAGATACAACAGTTAAAATAATTTTTTTTAAAAATGTGAATGGCTATAAATGCCATTTAAAGAATTCTGTATCTTTCTGTACTTTTTTATAATGAAACTTCGTTATTTTTTCAAAATTTACAGGAGTAACATGCGAAAAAATATAGAAATATAGTTTTTTTTCCCCGGATTAATTTAAGCAATAATTTAAAATAAAGTTATGTCCTGGTTATGTCATAGTCCATATCATTTCTTTTTATATTTTCGATAAATCAAACAATATTTCCGATTAAAAAATTTATAAATTAATTAGTCATTATATTCAAATGAGAGAAAATTCAAAATTTCGATGTTGCAAGTTTCTTAGTTGTCAACTCTCAATAAAAAAAATATTTTGTCGATTATCGATAAAGAGATTTACTTTTATTGATAATCGATAATTATATGAATTTAAATACTCATAAAAAAGTGTGAGTTGTAATTATTAGTAAATTTTATGAAAAATTAATATTTAAATAATTATAAAAATATCGGATATTAGATGTTTAATATTTTTCAAAAACAAAATGGCGGCTTCCATGAAGCTCATGTTATCTCGTGTGTGTTCGAATTTTAGGTTGGTAATTGTAGTATATTATTAAATTACCATTATAAATGATTAAGTTTTTATAGTTAATGTGTTACCTTATATGTTGCACGTTTGAATTTTCGCAATTAAATAAATAATAATAATATATAGATAGTAAATATTTGCACAGCAGTTAAATCTCAATGCTAATTAATGGGAATAGCACCGATCGAAAGATGGTAAATTTCCAAGAGATCCATATCTCTACCATCTGATGATATTTCTGAGATACGTTTATAGAATAAATCTTTCACACAATGAAACTGCCGATTCGCACTAAATCACTTGGCGATGGGACCGAATCTTTAATTCTTAATTTAATTAAACATATATAATAGAATTGTAAACAAAGCAATTCAACTCAAAAAAATTAGATTATCATGGATGTAGTTTCAGTGATATATCTTTCCTGATCTATATAACAACTTTTCCAGATGAGTATTGTACACAAAAAACCATTGATTCACAGTAAGACAATTAAAAAATAATGTGCATCAGGGGGAATGAATTTTTGACAATGTCTACTTTCTCAAAGCAAAATCCCATAAGTTTAGGATTTTTAATTCAATATAATCATTTATTTCATAAACAGTTTTTAATACAGCATTGAAATATTTATTTTAAAAACAGTACATATCTGAAATTGCATCCAATAAATCCTTTGGTAAATTTTTTCAACTTGATATAAACTGTCAATTGCTATTATTTTCATGTGGAGGACTTTTAAATTAATTACAATTACTCCAACAAACAAAAATTATGCTTTTCTATATTTGCAATAATTTGCTAAAAATATAAAGGCAATAATTTTAAAGAAATGCTAGAGTATAATGGATTTCTTATATCTATATTCATGCATTTAAGTATGTATAAATACAAAGCAATGGTTAAAATAATAAATTACTTGAATGCCATTGGAATCATTAAAAGAATGATTATGCTTAAAACAAATATAAAATATTGACAATAATATATCTTAAAATTCCATGTTATAAATATTGTGCTTAAATGATGCTTAGTAGTAATTTTTTTATTAATTTTTTTTTAATTTATTGTATCATGGGAAAAATGACAAAATAATATTTTTTATAAAATGCAAAAAAATTTTCATTATTCTGTAAAACAAGTAACAAATAATAATCATAGAATGTTTCTTTTAATTAGATGCACAGTCTAAAGCAGTAATGGTGAAAGTACAGTACATATCCCACTTATGGCATGCCCAGGATTTCTTACAGCAAACCACAATTTCATCAAAAATAAATTTAATTTTGTAAACCATTTAAAGAAATTATTAAAATAAATAAATATGCTTTTTATAATTATTTCATATCTAACAATAATAATAACTTCTAGCACTTACTGCGGTTGAGATTACTGCTTCTTTCTTAAACAAGATCCTCGCCAATCGCTAACGTTTTCGGTATCTCTACCATCTTCAGGCTAAGCTGTTCTAAAGAATCTTTGGAATTATGTATTTCATATCTCCCAAGCTTTCTTCAAATTATCCATTGATGATAACTGACAATTGTTATTGATATAATGAGCCAGAGTTTTTTACTTGTGAGTTTTATTTTTTTACAAACTTCATTTAGAATGAAAAAACTTATTATGATGAATATCTGTGTTCAGTGTATTTACTACTATAATTTACTTTTTTTTATATTATAGACTTGAAAATTTAAGATGTAAATAATGTTATTTTATTGTATTAATATAAAGATAGATGAAATGTTTAGAAATAATCAACAAAAGTATTTATTCAAACTCAGAATCTCTATGTTGTTTTATAAACATGTTATATAAATAAAAAGCATGAAATCAGAAGTTATTTATACATTATTTAATTACCGGTAATAACAATTAAACTGTATGTTTGCAACATACAGTTTAATTGTTATTACCGGTAATTAAATAATGTATAAATAACTTCTGATTTCATGCTTTTTATTTATATAACATGTAGAGTTACATTAACTATTTTTATATATCATATCATTAACTATCAGAAAATAATTATGATTTTATAATATAGTACATCACTTTCACTAAATTTATTTATTTGTAATGTAAACAAAATTTGGCAGTACTGGTCTAGAACAGTGGCTCTCAATCTTTTCATAAATGCATATCACCAAAACCAAAATTCAAAAATTTCACTAACAAAAATATGTTTTGTATACAAATAGGAAGTCAAGACTATACATATACCACTAGTCATTTCTCATGTACCACTATTAGTATGTGTGCTACTGATTGAGAATGCCGGTCTAGTGGAATGTCAGATTAAGTAGCCACCTTAAGAAAAATTCTTATTTATGTTAAGAAAGATTTGATAGAAATGTCAGGATTTATAAAAACTGCAAGTTATGAATATAAACTATTTTCCTTAAGTAGTCATCAGTTTAAAGACAGATTTTTTGAATGATATAGATTGCCATAATACCCATATATTGTGTAAAATAGCACTGATCTTTTGTAATAAAAGTTCTCATACATATTTTAAATATTTATTGAAATTTAATTTTCACTAAATAATTTTATTGAAAATTAAATAAATAAATATAGGAGTTTCTTGAGTTATGAACTCTTATACATAAGAACATGCCATTTTCAAATTTTTAAAAATATCAAAAACTCTTTAAGAATTTTAAATATTATGATAGCAAAATGTTTTAGCAACAAATGTAATATAAAATTATGTAGTTTTTTAATATAATAAGCAGTATTCAAGATGATGGATCTTACAACAAAAAATCTTGCTTTATAATTGAAAATTTTTAATAAGTTTACACATGAAGCCTCTAGAAATGAAGGTTTCCCATCTTTATGGACTTTGGATAATAAATTTGAGCCAAGGTATTTTGTTGAAGATGAGAAAATTAATTCAGATTTACATTTATAAATCTGAATTAGAGATTTTGATATTCAACAAAATATCTAATCTTTCAGAAACTATAGCACCATTGAGCAGACCAAAAAACAGCGTAACTATTAAAATGAACTTTTATTGAGGAACGTTTTCGGTGTTAGCCCACCATCATCAGCTCTTACACTTAACTGTCTTTTCATAAACAACATTCGAATATCAAACTTTTTACAACCGAATCCAAAGATTCTCACGTGTTACAATAACTTTTTTAAAAATTAAGTATAAATTAAACCTTAAGCCTAAAGAACCATCAAATTAAATCTAAAGTTAAAATAACCTAATACTATAACAACGCATTAAAACTTTTTTAAAGGGTAACAGAATCAACTTTGCTGTTTCCTACGGTATAAATAGTCTTAAAAATTATTGTCCAACTTCTAACACACTCCTAAAGTAGCTTAAAGTTAAAATAACCTAATACTATAACAACACATTAAAACTTTTTTAAAGGGTAACAGAATCAACTTTGCTGTTTTGTACGGTATAAATAGTCTTAAAAATTATTGTCCAACTTCTAACACACTCCTAAAGTAGCTTTCTATTCTAAGATATTCCCAGACTAAAATCTCCATTTCAATTTATACGGTTCCTCAGGGCGTATTTCCATGGTAGTGTAAGTGTAAGAGCTGATGATGGTGTGCTAACACTGAAAACATTCCTCAATAAAAGTTCATTTTAATAGTTACGCTGTTTTTTGATCTGCTCAATGGTGCTATAGTTTCCGGTGCATATACTTTATTGCCCATTTTAGACAAATTTGAAATATAACCATTATCAGATTTGGATCAGTAAAATGTTTTATTTTAATGAAAGCATTTTATATCATCACAATCTATTATAGTAGTGATTTTTAACTAATGTGTGCAGGACTTTGGGGAAGGTTAAAGTAAGAAAAAATTGACGAATAAAAAAAGTTGTTGACGTAAATTTTAGAAATACAGTAAGATCCTGTTTAACACGGAGAATACATTCCAAAAATCCAAGTACTAAATGAAACAGTGTTGAACAAGGTAATCTTAACATGTAAATAATGGGAATAGGTGAAACAGGACAGTGAATAAAAAAACATATGTATATTTTTTATTTTATTGTGTAATCTATTATTACTATTGTATTATATTAATTATAGACTTTTTTTTGCTAATATCAATTTGTATTTATAAATCATTAATGAAAATCAAAAATATTCAAATAAATAATTTATATTTGTGATGAGGAATGTTCTTCCTCATTTAACAGTTTTTGTTTGAAAAGTATAATAGTTTAATAAAAAAAAAAGTTGTTAAAGTAAGATTCAAAATTTGTGATAAAAATTATTTTAAAAAATAACACAATGATTAGAATTTTCTTGTTTTGTTTCAACAAGCAATTGTCAATAGCAAGACATTGCATCCATGACACTTTGCTTTTGAACTTCTATCAAAATTTGGATCATTTTGTAATAACTGATCCATAATTTCCCTAATATGGCTAAATGTGTTTTGAGAAAATCCATTGCAAGTTCCTTTTGCTCCTCGTCTTCAGAAACGCTAACTTCCTGGTCTTTGTGCGATTTCGAATTTATGTGAGTATAATGGTTTGAAAAATCATGCAAAGTGAATCAATAAAAAATGTAGAATTTGAAAAAAACCACGTTATATTGAAACAGCATTAAACAGAGCAGCATTAAGTGGGGTCTTACTGTTATGGATATTTTTCATAAGAGACTGATAAGAATGAAAAGTATAATAGTTTAATAAAAAAAAAAGTTGTTAAAGTAAGATTCAAAATTTGTGATAAAAATTATTTTAAAAAATAACACAATGATTAGAATTTTAATTATTGAATTTATTGATAAAAATCTGTCTTAAGAAAGTAATAGTGTGCCTTGACAATTTTAGTACATTGTTTATTGTGCCATGGGCTGAAAAAATTTAAAGATTTGTTGTACTATAATATATATATCCTAGCTTTAATTATGTTATTATTATGAAAAAAGCAAAATTTAACAAAACAAACTTGAATTTATTTAGATATTGTTTAGATAATTAAACTGTTAAATAACAGAATTATGGGGTTGCTTTTCTTATTATTATTAACTATTACTGCTGGGGTTGCTAATCTTAGTATAACTTTATCTCTCCTCTATATATAGTTGTTATGAAAAATATAAAGTTGTCATATAGATAGCTAGTTTACCCTTTCTGATGCAATTATATAAATCTTAGTTGAAAGATCCTTTGTTATAATTTAATACTAAATAAAATAAAACAAATCATAGTAAAATTTCCCAATTCTATACTGAAATATGTAGTGTTATTTAGCAAATTTACTAGTTAATATATATTTCTTAACAAATCCTTTTGGAGATAGATTGGAGAATTGAAACTGATCAATCAATACATATCTAAAGATAATTTATAAACTGATTTGCTTATAAATAAATATTTGTTTATAAATTGATAACCTATAGTCATCAATTTATAGACAAAATTTTTTTAGTGGTACAGATAGGTCACATTACTCTCATATTTTGAGTAAAATGATATTGATTATTTGCAATAAAATTTCATTTTTTGAATACATTGATTCAAATGAAACATGGAATAAAGAAGATGTTTGCTATGTTTTGAGTAAAATGATATTGATTATTTGCAATAAAATTTCATTTGAATTTCATTTTTTGAATACATTGATTCAAATGAAACATGGAATAAAGAAGATGTTTGCTATTAGGAAATTCTGAGGGAAAAAAAGAATACTGAATGGTTATATTTATAAGCATTCAGTGTTTGACTTCCTCAAATCATCATCAAAGATGTTCATTCATCAAAATTATGGATAATTGAGATAATCAAAACAATCATGCTACAGTTCAATAGGAATGCATTTTCTCCTAAATTGCAATTTATATTTCAGATTTTATATTTTTCATTAATTTTTTATAAATATATAATAAGTGTTTATTTTCCTTGATCAAGATTAATTGTCTGGAACTAATCATCCATTTTAATATTGTGTTTTGGAAAAAATTTTATATTTATATTATTTTGATTAATGTTATCATCTGGGTCCAGTTATGATGTAACTTTTGGAATGGCTGCATCAAATTTAAGTATTATTGGAATTGCATAATTTTTAGCTTAAACAGAAATTTTCAGAACAAGTTAATCATAGAATTAAGGAATCTAGTATACTTACATTAAAACAATTATTAAAAATGCACACTTTACAGACCTCCTTAACAGGATAAAATAAATTATTTTAACCTCTAAGAGATTCATTAATTGTGTATTTGAATGGATTTAAATCTTAAAATGATTATTTTTAAATTGTGTCACTTGATAAAGTGTAATGCTACTTAATTATTTTGTTTTTAAAATTACATTTTAAAAACAAAATAATTTTTAATTATATTGCAATTCAAATATAAAAAATTCTTTTAATTTTTCAGAAATATTGCTATAAGTGGAAGAAGTTCTTTTAGGTATATTAGTACAAATAATTTTCCACTTCAATTTAAGATAACTGAAATACTATGGTAAGTGAATATGAATATTTCTTCCATATATATATTATATTATATGTTTTAATAAATTTAATAAAATTATTATGTATATGAAAAGAACTTGATTTTAGACAAAAACTAGTTTTTCTAGTCTGAACTAGTTTAAAAAATAATAATAATATTAAAATCAATACTCAATGAATAATAATTATCAATCATCATATAAAATTAATTTTGAATATGCCAAACTAGTATTGACTAAACCAAATCAAGCAAAAATAATTTTGTTGTAGCTAATTTTAACAAAACTAGTTATGGAGAATTACAAATACATACATTAGTACAATTTGATATGTGTTTCTTTGCTGAAAGTTGTATTTATCAGTGAATTTTTAAAATGAGTGATTCAAAAAATAAATTTATTAATGTAATAATGCATAAATATCTGTTTCATAAAAGCATTACAATATTTTGACAAAAAACATACAGAAAATCTCTCTCTTGTATAAATGAATTGTTTAGTGAAACTATATGCAAATCAAAACATATGGTGTATTGGAGCATAAGTATGTTGGATGAGAAGTATACTGTATATAGTATTAGTGTTTCATAAAGAATACCATTAAAATAATTATATTAAAGAATAAGCACATAAGTTGGCTGGATATATCTTGTGATAAAGTAATCACTGATAATCTTGGAGGACTTGGATTCAATTCCAAAGATCATACTTTCAGTTTTACAAAAAGGATCCAGGTTCAAGATCAATTGAAGAGTGTGATTCCAAAACACATTAAGTCCATTTTGGTCATTTTTTTTATTTGATGCAAATACATACTCCTTTTGAAGTCATCTATCTTATTAAAGGCCAGTTTGTTCCCAAAACCATGCCAATCGATGTGTACGGGACACTCGAATCCTGTTTTGCTTTTGAAAACTTGCTCAGTTCAGAGAACAGTAACAATGAAAACTTGCTCAGTCCTTTGTGCATGAGCAGAGTGGTAAAAAAACAAACTGCTATTATTGTTGGCAATAAATTTGTTGTGGGAATATTTGTCATGTTTATTAAAGGTTAAATTGATATATTGGTTATTAATTTTCATGTTAGAAGTACTTGAAATGAAATCGTAACATTAAAAGTTTAAGTTTCTGGGGACTGTTTTATCTATTGTTAAAAGGAAAGTTATTTTTCTGAATTTTAGTAGTTCCTAATTTGGAATGATTAAATACATATTCTGGAGTTTTTCCTATGAGTATAATGTATTCATGGGGAAAGCCCTAGAACTTTCCCATGAAGTAATTAAAGTAATATTTGAACTTCCCCATGAGTGCATTGTACTTATGAGGAAGTTCAAACATTTATTTTTTACTACAGTCGATTCTTGTTATTCGCGGCAGTTACGTTTTGTAAATTCTTTGCGAATACTGAACCGTTGTGCCTATGGGAAATATAGAGTTAATTCGCCACTCAATGATAATCCGCAAATAAGCGCGAAAGTGCTGAGAAAATCGAATTTGTGGTTACAAATAAATTTTTGGGAATAGTAGAAAATATGAATAGGGAATCCACAGATACCGAGAATCAACAGTATTTTAATACTTAAATCAAAATAAATTTAGTTTTTCCTCTAATAAAGAATGAGGTATATTGAAAACACGTTCAGTCCTTGGACTTAGTGAGTTTCCATTAACATTCCATTTTCGCATAGTCATTGTGTATTTAAAAACTAATGATGACTGATTTCAAGATTCTACTGAGAAGTGCATGTATATGAATTAGAAACAGATATCTGGTAGTAGATAATCATTCACATATGAAATATTTTCTCAGTTCATATTTTGCTTTTCCTGAAAATTAACAAAAATGGACTGAATGTGTTTTGGGATCACACTCTTCAATTGTTAATTAATACTAAATTAATAATACACCTTTATACTTCACATATATATATACAGCTTTTTACTTCAAATTTAAGCCACAGTAGGATTTTAAAATTGGAAAACTGGAAAAAATAAAAATGATTTTATAATAGGTATTGAAAAATAATGAAAAATAAAAATGATTTTATAATAGGTATTGAAAAATAAGAAACATTTTTAAAAAAAAAAAGATTTTATAATAGGTATTGAAAAATAAGAAACATTTTTACTTAAATTTATAATAAGTATTGAAAAATAAGAAACATTTTTATTTACTTAAATATTATTAATATATATGATAAGCTATCTGATTTATTAAGAATCTTCTTCAGATATACTGTCACTTTCCTTTATTTTAAAAATAGTGCCAGATCTCTTCTCCCAAACATGTTCTAATCAATCTTTCATCAATTCTCTTGTCATCCATGCATTCTTTTGTGCTCAAATTATAACACCCATAAGAAAATTTTTCTTGGATACAGTTTTTTTTGTTTAAAATAATAAAAGATGGCAATTTGTTTCTATCAGTAGTTAAATTATAACATCCATAAGAAAATTTTTCTTGGATACAGTTTTTTTGTTTAAAATAATAAAAGATGGCAATTTGTTTCTATCAGTAGATATAAACAGCATTATAGTAATTCAAGATTTTTAAGTCAAGATAAACATAAACAGCACTAATTGCAGTTGAGTAAAATAAAATAAAACACATTTATTTAAAATATCACAAACGTTTTCGGCTATAACGCCATCTTCAGGCAGTTCGTTCTAAAGAATAAATTTAAACACAAAAAAGGAAACAGGCAGCTGTGTTGCTATGGTAACAGCTATACGATGCTAAACGTAAACAACATGACGTTTTATAAAAACAGTATTTTAAAATATATAAAATTGTAACAAAAATAAACTATTAACAGTTATAAACGAAACCGTATAACATAGTATCAATTTTAAAAGACAACAACATAATAAATATACTTTTAACAATTTTAAATTGAAATTGTGTAACCAGGTTAGCATAAACGCGACGGTTTTTACATACTATACTAACAAATCAGAAGTAGTGTAAAAGTTAATAAAATTATAACGAGGAACAGGTTTAGTGGCTTTCTTTACTGAGCACGTATTTCCAAGGGTCAGGTGGGTCCCAAGCAGTCTTTTCATTCACTAGGTTTTCGGTTCTATTTCTCTTGAAAATCTCTAAAGATTCGGTGATGGTGGGTTTCGTTCCGGGATTCACCTTAAATCAGAAAAGTACAAATGGGGGACCACTGAATAAACTGTTATCAACAGTCATAATACTATGTGCATGGGTAGAGCATAAAGCAAAAACCCAAACGTTGGGGAGTGGGAGATTGGGAGAAATAAGATGTTAAAATATTTGCTTTGAATTTAAGCTGCACCCAAAATTTTACATCAAAAATTTGAATAAAGAGTGCGGCTTATATTCGAAGTAATACAGTAATTATATATCATTATTCAATATTCATTTTGAATTTAAGCTGCACCCAAATTTTACATCTTAAAAATTTGAATAAAATTCGAAGTAACGTGGTATTTTATTTATCATTATTTTGTATTATTTTTTAATTCTCTTTAACGATAATATTTTTCTATAAAATTACTTTTAAAATTTAGCTGTAACAAAAGAAAACGGTATATTCATATATAAAATGATGAAATTAGAAGAAAAATGCTCATATCTCTGCATTATAGCTTTATTTGTTTTGATCAATATATTTTTCTTGTAAGTTAGGGAATCTCTAAATCAAGATCTGTGTGTGTTGGGGACAATCTGTATATGATAACTTGATATATTAGGAAAATAAATATTGGACTTTCCCAAAGGTAGATGTTACTTATGTTTGACTATCTATTTTTAATTTAGTTTAAGTTAGTTTGATTGTCTGATATATTTGGATTCTCAGTAAGACAGTTTCTCTTAAAACATTCAATATTGGTGCCTTATTCTCCAAATATTGCACCAAATGACTTTTTTCTTTTTCCAAAATTAAAATCATCTCTGAAAGGAAGAAAATTTGACACTAGAAATTGCAGAAAAGCAAACAATGACAATTTTAAGATCTCTGAAAGAAAATGATTTTAAAAAATGTTTTGAAAATTGGAAAAAGAGATGAATAGGATGTATAGCATTAGAATGCTCTTATTATGAAGAATATTAAAAATAATTTCATTATATTTATTATTTTGTCTTCATTTCTGACAAATCCTGGAAATTAATGAACACACCTTGTAGTATGCAAAGTGTGTTCATTAATGCATTCAAATTCAGTTTATTTAATAATAATTTGCCAAACTTTTTGTATTATCTGAATTTCTGATTATCCAAGACATTACTTCAGACAATCAGTCTACATTACCTCAGATAATCAGGTTTTGAGCAGAAACCTTCTTATTTGCAAGAATTATTAGTAATAGCAGAAAGAGATTACATGCAAATGTCATTAATGAACAGATTAGTACATCATTCTCTAATACATGGAATTATGATATTACTAATATAGTATGATCAATTAATGTTTGATAATTTCTGCTATACTTATAAATGTATCTATGTTTAATATTATAACTACAATATTTATTTATCATAAATAATTTATTTTCTGTTACCCTCTGAGGTATTTGTAAACTTTTATGTAAATAGTGTTACAATAAGTAGAACTATATTTATAAGATATGAATTTTGATTTTTAAATTGTATTCCATTAGAAGTTGAAGAGGATCCAATAAGGATTGAAAATATTTATTCTTCATGTTTTAAGCTTTGTTTATTTTAGAATAAATTTAGTTACTGCATTTAGTGCTTGTGTATTGATATATATCTGAAATAGGAGGCATCTTAAAATGGATGTAAAAACAAATTATGTTTATTGATAATACTTAGCTTTTTTTAGCAGCAAACATTATTCAAGTCTTATAAGACATTCAAATAAGAATTTAAAAAAATTGTAAAGCAAAATCAAAATAAACGCATAAAAAATTTTTATCACAATTAATGAAATGAAAATGCATCCAGAATACATTCATTATAGGAAGCACAAATCTGATATCCTAAATAACTGAATAATAATTATCGATATTTGCTAATTTATCAGACTATTGGAGCTTGCACAAACTTGATTTGAAATATCAGAAATTATCTTGTCTCATCAAATAATGATCCCCGTCACTGCAATTTAATCTATTAAATTTTTTAATAGATTGATATTAAAAAATTACTGTACAAAAAAATCATAAAATAATATTCACATTATATAAATCTAAAATATGAAATATTATGTTATCTTATTATTATTTTAGCATTTAATAAATAAATTTTATATTAGACATTATAATAAACTGTCATCTGAGAAAATATTACATATTAATTTATTTAAACAAATAAAATTGCTTTTAAATGTCCATTGCAATTTAAAATTACATTTTATAATACATAAAAAAACACAATACAACAAAACATTCATTGTAAATTTACCCAAGAACATGGAATATGAAGTTCATTTGCATAATGTTTGACTATTAAAATTGATATTTGGAGCAGTTTTTGAATCCTGAATCTCCATGAAGAAGAAAGGGCAAACTTTCAAGTTAGACACAGGTGTTCTCCACAGTTTCTGTCTATGAACAGCTATAATCCTCACTGCATCTACTCTGATGTTGAAGGCTTTTAGAAAGCCTTCAACATCAGAGTAGATGCAGTGAGGATCATTAAAGCTTTCAACATCTTTCCTTTTATATCAAATCTTCATTTCCTTCATGACTGCGGTCAAAGTGACAATGAAATATCAAATTTAATGTCTTGAACTTCATATTTGCTTCTTGATCTATAAGTTAAATTAGATGGTGATATTTAGTGACAAGAATACAATCTGTATACATATTAGTTGACAACTTGCAGCTTAGATATTAATTTATGGATAATTTTATTAAAAATTTTTAAATTTAATTATGGATTTATGACTAGCCAAATTAACTTATATTACTTTATAATATATTAAATAGTGGTGAACCATTGAAGAAGAAGAAACGAATAGATCCAGCAATTATTAAAAAAAGAGAAGAACGCAAAAGAAAAAAAATTGAAAAAAGTATTAGGAGATTGGAGAAAAGTGCCAAGAAATTAAAACCTTTGGATGAATGTGAAATACCAAAAAATATATTGATGGAACTAAAGTATGCTTTTTAAAAATATTATATAATGTAAATCAATATCAAATATTTTTAATTTATCTATTAAAATAAATTAATTAAATTTTTTATTTTAAGTTTTTTATATAGTACCAATATGTTAGTGTTATAAATACCAGAATTTCAACTTTACAAATAAAAACTAACTTGCTTTTTCTCAAACATCAAAACTTAAAATTGTTCAATTTAAACAATTTTGAACAATTTTAAGTTTTGATACCAGAATTTCAATATAAGAGATTATTTTTTTTATATATTGCTTTAATTATTATGCTTATTAAAATAAAAAAATCAATATAATATCAATAAATATGTTTATTAAAAATCACCTCTTAAATATTTAATGCAATTGATGTTGACTTAGTTTGATGTTTTTGACTTATAATATTTATAATAGATACATCACCTTCTAATGAGAAATATTCAACTACTGATATTAAATTTTTATTAAATTTTAATTTGATATAAATATGTTTATATGTTAATTTTAAAATATAAATATATTTATAGCAATTATTAGTGATAAAACATCAGATGTTATTACTATAAAAGGATAGAAATGCAATTTTATATTTGTCTATTGATGATATTGTGAGAATTCCGCAACGTGGTGCATCTAATTGATGTCAGATAGGCCGAATTTAGCCTACGAATTTGGAAAAAGGTCGTGCAGTTAAGTGGCATGGAGCTCCGGGTTTGAAAGATTGACAGACTCCTTGTTAAAAGCAAAGCAAGTTTATTATACTAACAAATAACAATTGAATAACATAAAATAGAATGATATTACAGATAGAAATTAAATAACAAACTATCGGAATGAGACGTGAACGATCAAGTTAGCTGAAAGATCGAAAAAGACCCTAAATGACATGTATTAAGAAATACCTGAAAAATAGAGTCGTTTCTATCAGAGTAACGTGTAATGATCGTAGTTTTCGTCGGTATCTTCAATGACACAGTCTGAATGGATGAGTGGAAATAACACCGTCTTTTTATCATAAAGGTGATTTCCTTTAGCCAGGATGCTATGAGTTGTCTCATCCTCCCAGTTAGCGGGAATCTGTAGATTATATCTTTCATTCTTCCTCCGCTGATATATTGGTGTTTCACTTAATGTTTTCTCTATTTTATCTTCTATATTCTAAGTCCTGTAACTACTATCCATCTTCTACAACGATGCGACTAAGATACATTGACGTCGATCCCCCGAACAGGGAAGACAAGACGGGAACCCAGCGCTGACCACAGCGTCTGACTTGACCAGGAACAATGACAAAAGGAACTACGATCCTTTTATAGGAGTGCCGACATTGATAATGTAATTGTGACTAATTGATGACTGCATATCAGAGCAGAAACAAGTTGAAAAAGAGAGATCTTTATCTTTTTTTTTCGTTCGTTGTTTATGTTTTCTGACTCTATTCTCCAGTATAAACGCTGCCGAATATGGCAAGAAATAATTATTAAATTTTTAACAAATTTTAAACGAATTTTGAATTAAATTAAGATCATTCAGATCTCAAAATCGATTGAATTTACATAAAAATTGTATAAAAAGAGTAGGTCTCCTGGGACCTCACAATATTCCATTTTAAAGAACTTTATCTTAAAAATGATATTAATATTTTACTGGAAGTCTGTCATAATTGCCAAAAACAGTTTTTTGTTTATCACATCTGTTTTTTATATGCAGCGACAAGTGTGTGGTTTCTGGGTAGGTTTTCTCCAAAGAATGGTGTATTACCAACATCCTCTATAGCACAATGCCTACCAACCGTTGGAATGACGTCATAAATAGTAGGGCATGCACAAGCAAACCTCCGCCATTGCTTAGGTTATAGACTCTGATGTTTGCGTTCGAAGTAAAATCTTTTACAGCTGTTATTTTTTTAACAGAATAATAACTTAATAAGACTAATAAACCATTGTATTCAAATTGTATTTTATTTTATTTCAATTTTATTATAGTTT
>AYEL01062579.1:0-20478 GCA_000484575.1 Olivierus martensii
CTAGGCAAAGTATATGTAATATTAATCGTTTCATACTTTGCCTAAAATCGTCAGGCATTCTATATATTGCCTAGGCATTCTATAGAATGCCTGCATTTCATA
Organism: Olivierus martensii; assembly: GCA_000484575.1. Classification (NCBI taxonomy): domain Eukaryota; kingdom Metazoa; phylum Arthropoda; class Arachnida; order Scorpiones; family Buthidae; genus Olivierus; species Olivierus martensii. The sequence continues at coordinate 103 of AYEL01062579.1, forward strand.
CTTTGCCGGTAACACATACATATTGATATATATATAATTATTAACAATGCCGCCATTAATATACCATTTAAAATTTTTGCAATCGATGCATATTCATACATTTTATGTGAACAAGATGCTGTATATCATTCTTCCGATTAAAAGAATAAGTCGCTAATATTAAATTCCGCCGATATTGACTATCATTTATAGTAGAGCAGCATGTGATAAATTATATGATAATGTTAATTAATCGAGCATTTTTGATAAATTCGAATCATTGCATATTTTTATTTCAAAGTAACAACAACAATAATAATTTTCCGATGATTTAACAGATTTTTTAAAAAATTTCAAATTCCAGAGTTTGAAAAGTTTCCCAGAATATTTTTTTGTCAACAGATGATGCCACTTTCCACTCAGTGAGAGTACTAAGTGGCGGGGCGAAACAAGCCCTTCCACAGGCTGCCCACCCCTGCAGAGGGGTCAGCCGGATTGTGGAGGACGGGGATCGACGGGCCGGGCCCGGACCGCATGATAAATATTTTCAAGGGGGTGGGACCCGAAATTCGAACCCGCGTCCTCCAAAGTGAAAAGCAGAAGCGTTTCAACGCGGCCAGTCCGGCCGACTGTTACAGCCTATAAATTGATTTAAAAATTTATTATAGTAGAAAACTGATAGAATTACCTTATATAAAATTGGTGTTTATTTATAGGGGGAGAGGCCAAAAAATAATTCCATCCCGGGGAGAGGAGGCTAAAAAAAATGCCGCCCCGGGTACTAAAGATTCTGGGTACGCCACTGATTAGATTATCTAATTAAAATTTCAGAAAAATTCAATTAAAATATTGATAGGATTAAAAGGACTTAGGTGTTTATTTATAGGGGGAGAGGCCAAAAAATAATTCCATTCCGGGGAGAGGAGGCTAAAAAAAATGCCGCCCCAAGTACTAAAGATTCTGGGTACGCCACTGATTACATTATCTAATTAAAATTTCAGAAAAATTCAATTAAAATATTGATAGGATTAAAAGGACTTTTTAAAATAGTATTATTTATCTGCACATTATTTTTTTTAAATTATATCAAAGAAAATTAATGGCGCATAATTTTTTTCATTATACTGTACATAATGAAAAATTAAAAACCAACCGATGTTTCTCTATCGAGTTGATATAAAAAACGTCAGTATAGCATTTTATTTTCAAAAATTTAATTTTTTTATATCTGATAATTTATATTTTTAATATGAAGAATTTAATTTAAAAAATAAATCCGTTTCTAATTTTACAAAGTGATCAACTAATGATTTTTATTTAATTAAATTAATAAAATCTTTTAAATTAATTAAAAGAAATGTTAGGCTTATTTTTTTAGTTTACTTTCATTTTTATTAGTTGAAATTTTACAGAATGATCGTTATTTTAAACTAATGCAGAACGTTATTTAGCTTTGAATATTTATATTTAAATTAAATTTATAATTCGAATTCTTTTAAATATATCGACGAATGTTATGTAAGGGTTTTGAATTTGTGATAATTCTATAATCAGAATTTCAGTTTATATAGTCGTGAGTACTGTATTTTTAATATGGCAAATTTAATTATAATTTATTATTATTTCAATAATAAATATATTCTATAGATTGATATAATAAGCTATATAGAGCAGTATACAGGTATATATTTTTAAGTAATTAATATCTATAATAAGTTTGTTCTACTCATTTACATACAGTATGTCAGATTATGTCGTACAATTATAAAATTTATTTTTCTCTATTTTTTTAATCTGTTTATTAATTAATTTAATCATAATTTGAATTAATTATAACAGTTCATAAAGCTTTTATCTGACTAATAAATTTTAAACATTATCATAATTTCAAACATCAATCTGTTTATCGTTTACAATACAGTATTTGTATTTTAATTTATTAATTCTGTTGATATTTATATAGAATTTTTTAATAAATTGCTAACTTACCATGTAAAAGATTTACTTACAATTCAGTTTGTAAATTTTCTTTTAATAAATGGTATTTAAATAAAAATTTTTCAAGTACTATAATTGTAAATTAAGTGCATTCTCAAGTTCATTTTCCTTGTACAATACTGAAAACAGATCATTCACTACTAATAAGCAAATTTAGTTTTTACAATGTTATTTAATATATGTATTGTGTGCTGAAGAAACTAAAAGTGTAAATCAAAACGTCACTAACCTGACGACAGCATCGGAAGGAAGTATTGAGTCTATGAGAAGAGTGTAGTAATCCTATGCAGTAGCGCCGAGAGAAATCCCGGGCCCCAGTACTACTAACCTGACGACAGCATTGGAAGGAAGTACAGTCAAACCTGTTTTTATGCGGTCGGTTTTTGTGCGATATTTTTTTTTTGTGCGATTTTTATGTGCAATTTTTTTGTGCAGTATATAAAAAACATTCCATCAAATGCATATAACGAATAAAAATTAATTAAAAAATGTAATTAAAAAAAATACTTATTGTTAGGAAGCGGCCCCGGGCCCTTTAATCTTCTACGGGCCCGGGGAATTTGTCTCTTCTTCCCCGCCCTCTCGGCGCCACTGATCCTATGATAATAAAATTACTATAGGATCCCATACACTTAATGCTGTCTTGCGATACTGTCGTCAAGTAACTTTATATTTTTATTAACTTTTTATTTACTCAATTTTGAGTGATCTTTTTTAATTTAAATGTATACTGCATTTGAAAGCTTTTCGAATGTGATTTAAAAAAATTTTTTAATGATTTTAAAATGATTAAAAATTAAATATATTTGACCCAAAATATCGCCTTTTGTTTAATTTAATTAAATCATTTCTGAAAGAATATCAGTTTTTCGGGTAATCTTAATAATGATTTCAAAAATTGTTTATTTCAGATCATTTATTTTGTATAGATGCATCCTACTTTTTACAATAGATTAAAAAAATAATATATCTGTAATTTGTTTAACTTAAATAAGTATTTGCTTCATATTTATTATTGACTTTCATGGCATGGAACCACATTGAAGGTACCAAAGAGCCGCAGTTTGGTCACCCCTGGTATATACAGTGGTTATCAGAGAGGGGGCAAGAGGGGCGACTGCCTCGGGCCTCAAATTATAATTCAATATGTTAGAAAAAATATATTTGTATATTTTTATACTGTTCGAGCTTTAGTTTTTGTCAAAATTTGAAGTTCTCTATCAATGTTTTTGCTTTTTTTGTGCACTTACCATTGTATATTTGTCAATTTTGTCTTTTTTTTTTGAAGGGCCTCAAAAATATTAGTTACCCCAGACCTCGCATTTTCACTGAAAATCCCTGTATATATATATATATAAACCTGATAAACTACTATATATATATACAGTAGTTTATCAGGTTTTTGTCAAAAAAATTGAAACATACATTTAAAAAATGTTGTTTATTTAGATTTAATATTTTATGCATTATTTTTTTACTAATGTTTATTGAATTTTATGTTAAAAATGCTGTAGTTAATAATTTCATAATTATAATTATTAGCAGTTAAAATTTTATGAAAATTATAGAAAATGAATAGTCCACATAGGTCTGTAATGCAACCAACTTATGTAAAACCTTTTTTATCGAATGTAAGACCAACTTCTCAGAAAACGATGTGTTTTCAGGTATATTTTAAAATTTTAATAATTATGCATTTAAATAGCAATCGTTTTAATATTTAATATTTTTAAAACTGAAATGATTTATGGAATTCCATTTTTATATAAAAATAATTAATTGTAAATGATTAGTTAATATATGTAATTAATCTTGTTAAGCAGACTTAATAAATTTAAATATTTTTAGCCTTTAGGAATTGCAAAACCTGTAGAAAATGAACAAAAATCATCTGAAAATAATCTAAGTCGTCTCGCTCCAGGTATTCAATAAAAATTTTTATTCATTTTTAATTATATATTTATTTTTGTTTAATTTAAAAATATTTCAGAAATAATTGAAGAAAAAATATGTGAAAAATCTTATAATGATGTTCGTTATGAAAACCATTCAGAACATTTATCCTCTCTTCATACTAAACTTTATACAGAAGCAGAACGAATTAGAAAATGGAAAATCAGTACAGAAATGGATATTAAATTAAAGGTTTTGTTTTCTTAATTAGAGCAAAATAATTTAATTAATATTGTAATTAAATTGAATTTACATTCTTTACCATAAAGGGAGCATTTATAAATTATGTCTCGGTATTTAGAATACTTTTTGACCCTCTCTCTCCTTCGTCATTTTTTATCGCACTAAACTTAATTCTCTGACCATATCACAAATTTGAAGATCCTCCTCTTCTAATTAAAATTTTTTTGATGTTATGTAAAAATCAAATAATAATAATAAAATACAAAAGTAGGAAATATGAATTACCGTATTGTACTTTACTTAACGTTATTTGTTATACTTTAATTTCCAAATAAATTTTCAAGCAATTGGATATTAGAAATAGATACTGTATACTGTATAGCTTACATTCTCAAACAACTGGTCTTAGATATATCTTACATTTTATAACAAAAATATCTCCAAATATGTTATTTTTAACTTATTATTTATTTATTTTTATTTTTCGAAGAATAAATATCTTATATTTTACTAGGGATTGCGCCCCTCGGTTCTCCGGTCTGGAGATGAGCAGTTTGCCTAAATTTCAACCAATTTGAGTCACGAGTACCTTTCCATATATGAAACGTTTAACGTTGTCGAAAATTAATGATTAAACTTGAAAAATCTATTCAAATAGAAATCAGGAACCACTATGGCGAAAGAGTGGAAGTTAGTCAAATCTTTGAAATTAGCTTGACTGATAAATATGGCGTAAATTCTGGATACTGTTAATTTTGCTTCATCAAGGTGTTAAATTTTTAATTTAAAAATATATTTTATTATTGTTTTAAGTATTTTAAATCAAAAAATAAAGAAATAAGGGTTAATAATAAAAAATTTATTTTTAAAATAAAATCAAATTGCTAAAGAATATTGCGTCACATATTTTTTTTTGGTCAGCAGATGATGCCACTTTCCATTCTAGGAGAATACTAAGATACTAAAGGACGTAGATCGACGAAACGGAGTCGGTCCGTGGGTAGGGGGTTGGAATATACCCACCGTTTGACCCCGCGTGGAGTAAAAGGTTCCTAAAGGGGTCACCTCGCATTGGTGGTTCCGAGATCCGTCACTGGGAGCCTGCGGTGGGGCCTCAAACGAACTCGGACCTCCCGGCGGGCTCGCCTGCCTCATTTTCTACTTTTTCGTATCCTCTTTACACTCGCGCAGTTTTCGTATTCGGGGGACAAGTTAACACATAACCCCAAAGAGATTGGGACAAAAAAAAACGGAACCGGACCCCTGGATAAATATTTTCAAGGGGTGAAACCCAAGACTCGAACCCGGGTCCTCCAGAGTGGAAAACCGAAGCGTTTCCACCTTGGTTTCCATGTGACCAATCCGGCCGACTATTGCGTCATATTTCAACAATAATAATAATATTTTTGATTTTCAATTTTTTGAGGCTGTTAAATTAAAAAAATTTCATAAATTTGATGAGGTCTAAAGTGGATGTCTTTAGATGTGGTCTAAATGTTATCTTTGTATCAAATTTGAAGTTTATACATTCAGTGATTAGGACTGTGAATTTCCATTACTCACGCTATCGAATGTATATATACAGGGTGATTCAGAAAAGTTGTGCCAAAATTTAGACTTGTAGAGGATAAAATTCTGAGTAAAAAAGTCTAGTCGCGTTTTTTGATTTGAGGCTTCCGTTTAAAAAGATTCAAAATTAATTACAACACTTAAAGCAGCAATACTAATATGCGTATGCAAATAACACTAAAATTATACACCAAAAACAATTATTCAGTTTATTCGAACTACATTCGGCTTAATTACAGCCCTCAATAGCGGTACATTCCATTATTGTATATTAAAATCGATCATAGAACAAAAATTTTGAATTCATAAGAAGCAGTGTAGGTGAGTCTTATACTATAACAGTAGTTTCCAAACTTTGTTACTACGCCTTCCCTAAAAGATAATCTAATCTTGTCGCCCCTTATTTCATTATTTCATGAAAGTAATGCAGATATGTTTCATGGCAAAACTTCATTAATACAAAAAAGGAAAAAATAAACGTAACTGACAATTATATTGGATTGTATTAACGTAATTGATAATCATTATTAAATTAATTTCTTTTTATAATAACAAATAATAGTTGATACGCTCAAGCCCCCTCGCTGATGTTTGAATTTGACTTTATTATTTTTATTGGCTATTGTTGATAGTAGTTCTAGCGGCCGTTTTATAAACTACGCACTTGCAAGCGTGTCGTTTATTATATAGCATATATCTTATATTATAAAAAATTACATTTCTGTCAAACTTTTCGCGGCTCCCTTTGCACTAGTGCGCGCCTCCCAGTTTGGAAATCGTTGTACTATAACGTTTAAAAGATATAACCATAACCCGTGTAAGTTTTGTGACGTCATTTCCTTTTTGATACATCAGAGGGAAGAAATATTGAAAAAATTAAGCACTAAAATTAAGGTTGATTTAAAATTTAAAAAATTTTAAGTAATGCAACTTTAATTAATAATTATTTAATAATGTTAGATGAAATGTTCGATATTTGCAAAAATAACTCTGGACTGCAGATGTCCGTCCAGTGACGAGACGTTCCGCCACTCTTACTATTTTTTATTCTTTCACTTGTGCGCCCATAAATGAGGTGCATATTAGCCAATTCTGCATAAGAATAGTGATCCATAACACTCTCAAAAAAATTGAATTAAGCAATATATAACTACCAAACCAGAAAGAGTTAGCAGTTTAAAGTTCGAAAATGAATATTGCATTTGTAAAACAATTACGTTTCATTTAAATAATCGGTTACTAATTTAATAAACGGTCTGTTCTCGATGCTCAATTTTTTTGGATAGTTTTAAGTAATAAAATTTATAGATGATTTTAAAAAGGCAAATGAACATATTTAAAAATTTTTTGAACCGGAAATGACGTCACAAAACTTCCGCGCGTTATATCTTTTAAATGAAGCTTCAAATCAAAAACCGCGATTAGACTTTTTACCCAAAATTTTAATCTCTACAAGCCTGTAAATTTTGGCACAAATTTTTCGAATCACCCAGTATATTAGATAAAAAATCTGTAGATTAAAAAAAAATTTTTTTGTCATTTTTACAGCGTGACATCACAATTTACATGATTCCCTCCTCCTACATTATTTATCGTTTAAATGTACTACGTACTCTTCCTAAGAGCGCGACATAATTATAACTTTCCAAATTTCTTATCTATTCGAACATCGTAAATAATTATACATAATATTCCTTTCAGTCTATGGATAAAATAAATTTAGTAATTTGATTCCAATAATACTAAGTTAAAATATTCAATTTTTTTTTTTATTTCCTAAGATAAGGAAAGTATTGGTGGAAAACAATTGCAAATTCTGAAAAAATTTAGAAGTTGAAAGAAAATATCTTTAAGTGCATACTTTATATTTACACAGTATTGTATCTGTATTTCTATTTACATTAATACTCCTACAATTTAAATCTCATTATAACTACATTCAATCGGACTACAAATTATTTCGATATACAGTATTGATTTTTCGTTATGTTAAGTAAAGGAAAAAATCAAATACTATACAGTGAGAACTTCATCAATGTTGTGTTTATCATTTCAAATCTTTTTCCATTGAGATTCCAAGTTTTTCTCTTTAATTTGCTTCGTGATTTTTAATATATTTTAAAATTTTGGATAATGTTGAAAGCACAATGTTTTATTCCTAGCAATGTCCCTTTTTCTTTTAGTGTATATCATCATCTTTTCATTTTAATGGTTTATAAAAACAAGCAAACAAACAAATAAATAAATATATATCTTGACATGCATATTATGAGAATTATTAAAGAATGCTCTCTTTATTTCTGCTTATTGGCCTACCAGATGTTCTAGCAGAATCATTTTCCGCTTTCCTTGAGATTTTGCAATTTCTTTTCACTTAATCATTCATTCTTTAGAGAATTAAATTTTTATCATCTCTTTCAATAAGCATAAATGTAAACATCCAAATTCAGTTTTTTTTTTCTCCATTTTTTAAAATGATTTAAAAACTAAATATATTTTAGTAGCTAGAGCCAAAAAAATCATTTTGAAATATGTTTAAAAATAGATTCATTCTAATTAGTTCCCATGGATAAAATTTAAATGATTAAATTTTTATTAAATGGTAAAAAATCATAGTTACTATAATGATAATTTTATTATTTGATCAGTCAATTATAATTGTTTTCTATTAAGAGTAAGTGTTTTTTTATATTGTTTGCTTTATGATTTACCATTTGTTTGATTTTTATTTAAAGTTATTCTTCTTGATTAATTTTTTAAGCTCAACATAACTTTAAATAATTTATGATTAAGGATGAGTCTGAATTGATTATATTGTAAATTAAATTTGGTTAAAAATCACTTTGTATTATTCAGTTTGGCATTAACATTTCATACTTTGTTATCAAAATATAATACCCATATAAGATATTTTAGTGCACGCTCTATATAAATTATAATTATCTTTATTTGTATTTTTCAGGACAAAAAATTAAATGATTCATTACAAGTGATTGAGTCACAAAGGAAGTCATTATTGGAACTTCAATTACAAAATGAAAATTTAAGTCAACGCTTATCCGAAGAAATAGATAATAGACAAGAGATTCTTCAAAAGTAAGTTTATACAATAAATCATAAGGTAATTGGGGCAAACACAATGGTGTAATGCTAAAAAAAAAGTATTGGAATGCTATCTTCTTAACAAAAAAATTGGTGTTGAATAGATAGAAGAAATAGCAGATCATGTATGAGGAATTGTATGAATGATAGTAAAGCAAAGCAAGTGTCAGGATTGAGCTATATGACATTCAGTCCTCTCTGTTTATCTCTTATAGGACATGCTGTGATGGGATAGATAGATAGATTAAAAAAAAATTTATAAAATATTTTCAATGTTTCTTTATTACATAAGTATACATACATAATTTTGATGTTGTTTAAGTGAACATTTACATAAAATTCCAAACTGGATCTGATATTTTTTCTTTGGTTTCAGTAATTCTTGTTTGTTGTTTGACATTTGAATGATGATTTCTTAGCCATTTTTTCACATATGCTTCCAGTTTCCATTCTTCCAAAGGAGGCTTATATAGTTTTATAAATATTAAATTGGAAATGTGTTCATTTAATAATTGAAATCTTATGTCATTTATTGTTAAATTCATACAACTAAAACTACACTTACATTATGATGAACTACAGTATATGGAATCATTCACTCTCTCTGTGTGTAGTTTAATAAGTTCCTGTATATATCATATTTTTGATTGAAGACTTTTATTAAAAATAGGATATTTTTGATATTTTATCTCTAATTTGAAGTTATGAACTTAATAGTTAATAAAATTAATTATATACAATTATTCAATTAAGCTCAAAGATATTATAACAGATGTAATGTATTCTGGTCATGGAAAAAATTCATGGAAATTTATGTACTGGCCATGGAAATTACGGAACAATGTTCCAGTGCATTCCAGCCCGACTACATCATTGGGCAAATAGACATTCTAGTGATATATATTAGAATATTTCAAATATTATTCATTAAAACAGAGAGTAATAGTTTTTATTATATTCAATTAAGGCTAAGCTATCGAAGCACTTAAGATTTACTTTTGTCAGTAATACTAAAATTTTGTAATAATATATTTTAACAAATAATACATGACATCCATTTGCCTTCCCTATTAGGAGCAGAATGACACTTTATGGGTGCAAATGACCATTTTGTTTCTTTTTAATCACTAGTGTCTCTGAGACAATTGTGGCAAACAAAATATGGGTCATTTCCATTTTCTATATGTTGTACATGATAACAATGGAAGTAATCAAAGCTTTGCACCCAATTTACATCATCTTTATATAACTTTCTGCATGTTTTGCACATTTTTTTTTTATTGAAGTTTAAAGAAAACACGTCAGAAGATGATGCTATTTGGGTTTCTTCCACCATTGGTTGTATCAATGGTGGAAGAAACCCAGCAAATAGAAGAAATCTAATAATGATAATTATTTGATAATAATAATGATTATTACAAATTTTTAATAAGTTTATAAAAAATTTAGAGTATCTGCTACCAGAGAGTTATGCTTTGTTGCAAAAAATCATATGGATTGCCTTGAAGAAAAAATTTGTCAATGTAAGTATTGCATAAATAATATTTTTGTATTAGTTATAGTTAAGATAAATATCATATGTGTAATTTTGTTTTTATTAGGTGAAACCACTAGGCTCATAATAGAAGAACTTAATAAGAAAAGAGAGAAAGAATATGAGGTAAATTGACTTAATTGGATATTGTTAATTTGTAATAGAAAACTTATATAAATATTTTAAATTTATTTAGGAATTATGTGAAAAATTTAAAGAATTTTATCACATACATGAAGATAATATAAGTACTTTAAATGATATGAGTGGGTAATTAGGTTCAATATTAAATGTATCATATTAAATCATAATTTTTAACAATTTATCTATTGCCTTTAGTACAAGTTGAAAAAACTGAGAAGGAAAAATTAATTACAGAATATAATTCTCAATTAAAAATTGCAGCCAAAGAGGTATATTATATATATAGTAGACTTTATCAAGTAGATCCTTTTATTCAGTCCCTATAAGACTAGACCTTAGGCTGGATAAACAAATGGCCAGTTAATCTGAAAATATATGCAAAATATTATTTATAAGTTGTAAATTAAATAAAAAAGTATACATATTGTATATAAAGGTTTATTAAACCAAATCGGTAACCTTCATTTGTCTTTTTGATTTAAATTCATTTTTTTGAAGCAAAATTATACCATTTTTTATAAGAATTATATCAATGGCAAATGAATTATTTTTCTGTTCAGTATATTTTATTGCAGATTTTAACATTTTTAACAAATAATTTATTCATTTTTTTTTGTTTTTCTCTCCACTCATAGCTTGACAAAAATGTGGCCAGTTAGAGAGACTGGATAAGAGGAATCTACTGTATGTGTGTAATTTTAAATTATTTCTTTGTATTAAAATATTTCTGTTTAATATTAATTAATTTATATAGTTAGAATCTGTGTCTGATGCTTTAAAGATGAAAGAAGTTGATAATAGTTACTTACAAAAAGAAATTGAGAATTATAGTAATAGCATTGCAAACATTATGGAAGAAAAAGGTTTGGCTAATTAATATATTAATAATTAAAATAATAATCTGTAATAATAAAAGATATTTCTTATTGTTTATCTGCAGCAACAATAAGTTCTCAGAAAATAGGGGGAGAGTTTTTGAAAATTGTTGTCATATTTAAATATGGACAGAATCAAACATATGATTAAACTTTCAGATTTTTGTTCAGATTTGCAGGCTTTTAAATTCTTTAATTACTGGGGATGTTTAAATTAGGACTATTATTAATTTTTTAGGATAATAATTTGGGAATGAGGTTTCATGTTTATTTGTTTATACATATATAAAATAGGGAGAAAATTATATAGCAAAAATACATAGGCAGAATTTCCTAATTGTGATAGAAAATTAAACAAAATATATTATTTTCTTCAATTTACTAGCTTAATTTGCTTATCATTTTCATTTTTAAGTATAATAGTTTCTGTATATTAAAAAGTAAATTTAACAAAAATTTTACATTTATATTATACTTCTGTACTTTATATTTAAGCAGGAATACTAAAATTTATTATTAGTAAATATACAATTACTAATTAATTTTAATATTTCTGTTTAAATTACTTGTTAAATTATTTGTGCTAGTTTATGTGCAGCAGAACTTAAAAGTTTAAGAATTAATTTACATTTATTTTTGAATTTGAAATAATTTTAAAATAAATTCAAAACTTGCATGCCTCTTAGCAATAACATGCAAGTTTTCCTGGAACTTTTTAGCTTAATTATTAGAGGAAATATAACAAGAATAGAAAATAAGCATTTATCAAGTGCTGTGCATTTAAGGATTCAAATTAAAAAAACATCATTTTTATCATTTTTGGAGTGACAGATCTATTCAATAGCTGCCTCAAGTACAGAAAATCTTGCTATGAATTAATTACAATGTTGCAATTATATACGGGATTAGGGTCACCTTGGCCATCTGTTGATCTTGATCAGTTTGTGGCTAATCATAAAACAGTTTTAAGATGATCTTTTTATTTATGTATTAACATAAATAAAAAAAATCCATATTTATTCACCTAATTTTCTTCTCTAATTCTATCATTGAATAAAAAAAGAAATTAATGGGAAAAATTCACACAATTTACTCATTTTGATTTAATTCTTTTCTTTTCTTTTATGGTAGTTGTTTTAAAAAAAATTGTATTTTTTACAGAAGTATTATTTCAAATAGCAAATGAAAAGAAAAGAAACTCAAATGTGTAAAATCCAACAGACAATTAAACACAGGCTTGTTAAAACTAAGGGCCACATAGATTCATTGTGATTTTTAGGAGGGCCACTAAAAAACCACAAAAGTTGGGTTGTAAAAAACCACAAAAGTATTATGTTAAAATTATATTTCAGTCTAAAAATGTGTCAGTCAGTTTTAATTTCAGTTTTAAAATCTATCCCATTTTCAAGATGAATGAATTTTATTGTTTGAAATTTGCATGTGAAATTGTCTACATTTGGTAAATTGTTTGAAATTCAAATTTAAAACATACATCAAATCATTCTCATTAAGTAACTTTCATCTTAATTATATGTTACAAAGAAACATAATCAAAGTAAACAAAGAATTTTTAATTGGATGTGTGGTATTGCATTGATTTAACAACTTTTTTAATGTTAGGTTTGACATTTGCAGTAGCCAAACATAAAATTGATTCTAAATTTTCATTAGTTAAGTAGCAGTGCTATCTTGTGTGCATATACAAATTTTTTAAATTACCTATTTCATACACAAATACAATAAAAATAAAAAAATGTTTATTATTACAAATATGATTATTATTTTTTATTTATTGTTTAAAAACATTATGATCGAACCACTGTAAAAATAATTTCAAATCAGAAAAATATTATTTGAAAATGCATTGTTCAAAACTACAAATAATATTTTTTGATTGTGTGCTTGTTAAGATAACACATGGTGAGGCGGGCCACCAACAAATCAAGGGAGGGCTGCATTCATTCTTCAGGTTGTACAGGGTTTGTCCTGAAAGTAATTGGATTGATACTGGCAAAGACAATTTATTACAGACAACATCACTTACATTTAAAAATCTTCAAAATAGGACCCTCGTGAAGTCACACAGCGCTGCCAACGTTCTTTCCATTGCTCGTACGCCCCCAGGATCTCCTCTGGGATGCTTCGAAGGTACCACATCGTAGTGTCAAACTGGAATGGTCTGAAAATGGCGTCCTTTCATGACCCTCTTAAGTTGGGGTAACAGAAAAAAGTCGCATGGAGACAGGTCTGGGCTGTACGCAGGCCCCCCAGGATCTCCTCTGGGATGCTTCGAAGGTACCACATCGTAGTGTCAAACTGGAATGGTCTGAATTTGGCGTCCTTTCATGACCCTCTTAAGTTGGGGTAACATAAAAAAGTCGCATGGAGACAGGTCTGGGCTGTACGCAGGCTGTGGCAAGGTTGGAATGTTTTTCTTGGCCAGAAACTCCCTGGTAGTCAGGCATCGAGCCACACTGCCTTGACGACCAGGGAGTTTCTGGCCAAGAAAACATTCCAACCTTGCCACAGCCTGCATACAGCCCAGATCTGTCTCCATGCGACTTTTTTCTGTTCCCCCGGCTCAAGAGGGTCATGAAAGGATGCCATTTTCAGACCATTCCAGTCATTCAAGACGCCACGACGAGGTACCTTCGAAGCATCCCGGAGGAGGAGTTCCTGAAGGCGTACGAGCAATGGAAAGAACTGGCAGCACTGTGTGACTTCAAGAGGGTCCTACTTTGAAGATTTTTAAATGTAAGTGATAATGTCTGTAATAAATTGTCTTTGCCAGTATCAATCCAATTACTTTCAGGACAAACCCTGTATATGTTTACAGTCTTTATTTTTTGAATAATTAAAGCATAAATATTTAATAAAAAATTTTTAATTATTGAACTATAAAACTCGGATTATTTTTACAGCATGACATCACAATTGATACGATTTCCTCCCCCTCCTAACAGTGTAATGTAGTTTATGTATACTTCCAACAAAGATTTCTAATAGGTGATATACAAAGTATTTTAAATTTTATCATTGTTTTATTAATTCAAGAAGGAGTATAAGAAAAGTTCATTCTAAGTTTTCTATTTTATAGGAAACTTTAAATGATATATGAATGTCTTCAAATAGCACTTTTTTCTATAAAAAATGGAATTGTATGGTCTTTCAATAATTATCATTTATGAGTATGGAGAAATTTTTAATTATAAAAAATCTGGGAATATAAATTATCTTTATATCATTCAGAAAAAGTCCTAAATACAGTGAAACCCCGATTTTGAAACTTTTCAGGAACCGGCCCGAAAAGTCGAACGAGCCGGGAAAACGCACGAAACGGGAACTCTGATGACGTCATAATAAAAAAGTTATATAATTAAAACGTAGGAAGAGGGAAAGTTTTACATTGCATGTATAGGAAAATGCTCGGACTTCCGAAAATAGACATTTAAAGCGGGAAAGTCGTACGATACGGGAACGCACGAGCGGGGTTTCACTGTATATATATATCTGACATATGCATGCTCAATAGTATAAATGAATAATAGAATTCCCTTAACTCTAGCTTTATAAATTTGAAATTTGATATAAAGATTGCTTTTACATCTATCTAAAAGAAAAATGTAAAAATTTTAAATATCTTTTTTGGTTGATAGAATGGCATGCTATGTTTATTTAAATGGTTCTATGCTTTTAGCACTATTTAAATTAAAACTTGACACCTTAATTAATTAAAAATCTTCATAGTTTTTACTATATCTGTCAGTTATGATTGCTTTGTGATTTTATTTAAACAGCCTTTCTCAAGATTAATCCTTAATATATATTTTCAGAATTTTAAGTTATTTGAAAATATTTTGCATAAGAATAGATCTGTTAGATCTTCAGTTTGATGGCATCCGAAGTTTTTCCCTATCTGTAGACTGTGAATCTAGTAGTAATACATACATATATTTTCTTTTATATATATAGACAGAAGGAAGATATACAGTATAACCAAACAGATATATTTATATTGGATATATTTATGGATATTTTTTATTTATTATTTGAATATTTAAGTAATTTGTGGATAAATGGAAAATTTAAGTAAAAGGAATCATTTCAGCTGATATTCAATGCTATGAAATATAAATAAATTAGATGGTATTAAAAACAAAAATCAATATATACATCATCAAAAAAAAAAATTAAAGTTACAGCATAAGTTCATTAAGTTACAAAAAAAAGTTATTACAATTCTTGATAATTCTCTATTTGGTGATACTACTTATATAGGCTGACCATTTCCCACTCATGTCAATCTGCAATGGGAAAAAAGTTCAATAGATAGTATAATAATAATATGTTTTATTTTCATACATATATATTTATCAGCTTATCAGATTCATTATTTTATTAATTAACAAAAACATCAATACAATAACACACTTCTTAATCATAATATCTAAAAGTTAACATATTCAGAACTGAAGAATTTGAATAGTAAAACACTATTTGGAAATATCACCATAGATCTGATGACATTGATTTGATGTCAGCTTTGAACCACATTTCAAACATTACCAAATATACATGATTTCATATGAAAATTTCAAAAAATAGAAAAACTTTCAATTCAAAATAAGATGGATATTAAAATGGGGATCTTTCCTAAGGGCACTTAATGATATAGGACATTGTACCAAATATTGGAATTATCTTGGAAAATCCAGGAATGGTTTCTCTATACAGACTGTCCCTAACTTATGTAGATCTGACATATACACTCCATATTTACATAAAGATTCTCTGACTTATAAGAAAAATATATTGATCAAAGTAGATAAAGTCATAATGCAGAGATACAAGCATTTTTTTCTTAATTTCATCATTTATCATATCATGTATTTTATATGCTTATTAAATTAGTTTTAATTAACATGCTGGCCCTGACTCTTATTCCCAGAAAAATTGAGGTGTTAGGACTCTTGAATCTGGATCTTCCAAGATTGTAAGTGAGTGTTTTACTATATGATTTATATATATTCTTTAATATAACTATATTTAACATTATATATCTTTGTGACCCACTAATACTATGTAGGATATGCTCCAACATATGTATTTTGACTTAAATATGATTTTGCAAAATGATCCACTTACATAGGATGAGGATTTTCTGTAGAGAGTTATAATAAATTAAAGGGATGCAGTTTTATTAATTCTACAGAATTAATAAAATAAGGAAAACTATGTGATAATCACGTATTTTAATAAACTGGAAGAAATGAAATTTAGGATTTATTATCCCTTTTCATTCTTTCCGTATATAGTAGAAAGTAATGATATGGATTTCTAAAATATAGTGTAAATTTTAGACAATCAGAAATTATAATAATAATGTTGTTTAAAGACAACTTTTTCTTCATATTTCTTTATGATGAAATACTGTTTTCAGAGCATCCATAAATTATATCATTCTGTTAAAAGAAGAGGATGTAGTAATAGTAGTGTTGTTTATTTACAAATTATTTTCAATTATCCATGTAGCTATTTTTTTTAAGGATTTTTACATTAGAATTGGATAGCAATATTTACATGTTAAGTTCTGTAATTAAGGGATTTTTTTTAATTGACATTATAGTCAAAACTTTTTAGATTTTTACAGTACAAATATATAGAAAAAATTTGAATGAGTTAATAAATAATCAAGATAAAAAATCTGAAAATATTAATACTGAAAGCTATCTCTGTATTAATATCTGAAAGCTCAAATTAGATTTAATCCTTTTAATCAGAGAAATAAAAAAATTTTCTTTTAAGTGATGTTGGAAAGAACTAAATATGAACAGATGTATTCAGATAAGAGATGATTTTATATTTTTATCAAATGATAAAGAGTTATTACAATGAAGAAACTTTAAAACAAAAAGGATAACATCTCTAAAAACTGCATAACTTATAAATTAGATAAACATTTTATATGATCATAATTAAAACATTTAAAATGTTAATATTCATGTAACATGTATTTTAGATTATTAAGTTTCTGTTTTCATATGAACAACAACATTCATTTTATAACATCAAGTCAAAAACTGAAAGCATTACTTATTTACAATATACAATTTGCAATTCACGCATTGATTTATGAATAGTAAGCGATATAATAATTGCTAAATTAAGGCAGCTATATCAAAAGCAATAAAACTAGTCTTAAAAGCAGATGAGAATACCATCATACTTTGAGCTTTACTCCAATGGAGTGTATGCCCAGATGATCTTGTGGATTCCTGAGGATAAACTTGGCCTCCGCCGAAAGAATAACAGGCTTCTTCGCCTTTTAATGCCCACAAATTCGACAAATAAACAAACGCTACCAGAAGGGAAAAATACATGCTTCTGCCACCATTAATCATTTTTAACTTTCGACACGTGTATTTGAATGTTGATTTAATTGATATCAATTCGATCTCATCTTTTCATTTAAATTTCGTATATTTTTAAATTTTTAATATATCTTATGTAAATAAAATAATTTATAAATCATTATATTAAACAATAATTGCAGCCGCTTCCTATATCTATGAATACAACTTAGCGATTTCGGATTTAATGTAAAATACTCAAATTTTACTATAAATTCTCTTAACTTTAGCATGAATATATCAAATTTACTAAATAACATTCATATTTTATTGAATTTTAAAGTTTTTGCCTTTTGCGTTAGGAATTATAAATTTTATAATAAACTACGCGATCTATTAATAACTTTTTATATTCGCATAAGTTCAGATTTGCAAGAAATTAAAAGTTAACTAATAATCATATTAACCTCTTTAGATCAATTATTTAAAAAATATATATTTATTTATTATTGATCCGGCAACAGTTAAACTGAAAGTTTCTCCAGACTGGCAATCATGCAGTTCTTCGCGCGTCCAGATGCGAATGGGGTTTTTAAGTTTTATTGTTATTATTTTTTAATATTTTAAACATGTTTTATGCATCTGATTACCAGCTTCATTCGCGATTCAACGTTTCGCAAGTATTCATGTACATTTAGGTATCCTGAAAGGTAAGAGCATAAAAATAGTAACATGTGTCAATTAACGCAGCAGTGATAAACATCAAACACAAAAATGGTTACAGGATTAATCCATTCATAATTTAACAACATAAATTTCATTATAAAAATTATAAAGCATTGAAATATGAATTGAGATCGTTTAAGCACAATAACATATAATCGTCTATATATTTTAAAACTGGAACCATCACAACTATATTATATTCATTCCAAACAGCTTTCATTCAAGATTTCAAGTATGTCATAACTTGATCTTATGATTCTGATCATTGATATTATATTAAATTATGAACATTGCCTTTATTTTTGTTATATATTGCTGTTTTAAGCAAGAAAATGTGGAAGCTAAATTATCTGATTGAACAGAAAGTTCTCGCACTTTTGGACGCATTTTATTTAGCATAGAAAATTTTATGTACAGAATTGACTTCAATCATCAATGTAATCACCGATTGTTGACCATTTCAAGCGGCGAACAGGTGGTATTCGGAAGGTGCAATGTCAGGGCTATATGGCGAGTGGGGCAAGACCTCCCAGTTCAGGTCCAGTAGCTTCTGGCGGGTCTGCCTAGGCATATGTGACTGTGCATTATCATGCAGCAGGATGGTGTTCTGGTGTTCCGAGTGGGTCTCCGCCAGTTTCTGCCGTAGATGGTCGAGTTGTTCGCAGTAGAAAGTTGCGTTGATGGTTGTATTTTGTAGCAGCAACTCGAACATGATTTCTTTAGAATCTCAGAAGAGAGAGAGTCAGTCTTCGAGGTCCTGATCTCCACTTTTGAAGCGTTTGTACGAATCGTATGCAGTTCTTCTGGCGACAGTATCCGGGCTGAACGCAACATTGATGTTGGTGATAGAATTGGCTGCTTTTTTGTTGGAACGATAGTCATAAAGGAGGAGCAGGCGAACTTGCTCTTTGGTTAGTGGATATTGGTTGGTCATGGTAAAGTAGAGTAAAGGACTGGATTTGGTATTTTCTTATAACATGTACCCTGACCTGTTTATATACTACCATGGAACATTCTAGAATGTTTCAGAAAAAAGTTGTTTTAGAAAGTTCCAAAAAGTGCGAGAACTTTCTGTTCAATCAGATAGATAATGGGATTTTTAATAAACCTTCACTATAATGAATTTACTAAGGGAGTGAAAGTATTTCTGAACTGATAAAAATTTCCTTAAAGACAATGGATTAAATATTGCATTTTTAATATTTCTGAGATATAAAATTTTCTGAATTGCAAGAAGAAAACTTTATCAGAGAGTTAATTTAACTCTTGTTGCCACATGATCAAGCTATACAAATCAGTATCCATATTTTTAAATTTACATATACAGTAAACTCTGCAAATAATAAAATAAATTAAAATATCAGAATTATGAACAATGTGCATTTTATATTGAAAAATAAATAAATTACACACACACTTTTTAGAAATAGTTCTCAACTTATGACAGGGTTCAATTTCAGTCATCACAATTGTAAGTTGGTTAGATGTCTAAAATGGCCAACATTTATGTACAGGTAGGCCTCGATTAGTGCGAGTTCAATTAATGCGATTTCGATTAGTGCGAGTTCAATTAATGCGATTTCGATTAGTGAGACTTATAAAATTGATACCATTTTTCAATTAGTGCGAGCAAATATTCGATTAATGTGAGTTGTAAAGCATAGACCAGTCTTACTAACAAAGCTCTGCCTCCTTTTATGATGTCAATTAACAAATTACTGTTAATTTTCGGTTAGTAAAACCCCACGGACGAGGAGTGGTCCAAGAACAGTCACTTGGCATTGAAGGGTGAAACATTAGAAAGATGAGCTTTTTGCCATTAACTGTTTAACATTACTGTACTATTATTTAGCTTTGCTATCATATACATACAGTATAGTACAGAATTTTCTCTTTTAAAAAGTATCGAAATGGATAAAAGGAAGAACACTTTTGACGATAAAACAGGAAACGAAAAAAAGAA
>AYEL01062580.1:0-26829 GCA_000484575.1 Olivierus martensii
ACCCCTACCGATTTTGATCCGCTTGCATATGGTGAAAATACATCAAAAATGAGTGAATACGTGTCCGAGCTTTTGGTTGAATATGGCCTTCTAATAGTATTTTTTAACACTTGAAAAATCAAACTTTTGATAATTCAGCTTAAAAGCGATGGATAGATAATAGACCTCCATGTGCTCAGATGGTGCACTCGATAAATATGTGGCTCCTAATCTGAAAGTAGTGGGTTCGAATCCGGCTTGATTTGCATTTTTTTTTTTATGCATTGAAAAATTATTTTTTATTTTTCATTTTGTTATTTTTATGTACTGTACATTTTAATTTATTTTAATTATTATTAATTTTATATATACTGGCTATCACATAATTCGTATGCATTAATATATTTATGCAGGGTCCCCACAATGTATGTCCGAGTAAAACACGTATATCGATAAATTATAGCATAGTTTCGAATAGAATCGCGAGTAAGTGACGCAAGGATCCAGGATAGGAGAATTGATTTCGATACTTATTCAAAACAAATAACATATATTTATTTAAAAAAATAAGAAATAAAACACAATATTAACATAATTCGCTAGAGAGAGAGCTATCTGACCCGGAGATCAAACCTGGGAGAGAGTGAATAAAAAAAATTTCAGAGAATGAATAAAAAAATTACGTTTTTCTTCCATTATTCTTTTATGTCTTCGTTCCCTATCTTGTTTATTTAAATTAAAAATGTAGTTTAAGTTAATTTACAATGAAGTTTAAATAAAAAAATTTTAGCTGAAAATGAGAAAGTTCGTTACTAAATGCTGATTCAATATTACCATTATGTGTTATACATGTTGATTTATCAAAATTCCAAACAAAAATCAACACGTTAATCAAGATTAATGAATCAATCAAGCGATCCTTTTCATTATTTGAATTTTTACATCTTTTTGTTGAAATGAAGGATATACACAATATTGGAACCTTTTATGGATCAATCCTCTAACCAGGATTGTCCAACCCGCAGCCCAGAGCTGTAATGAATGTGGTCCAACATAAAATCGTAAGTTTTCTTAAAACATTGAATTTTTTATTTACTCAATAAAGTTATTATTATTTAAATACCTATCTATATTTCCTATTCCATTTTCTAAAATATTTCTTATTCCAATGATTAAAACTTCTTGATCTACTCAATGATTTTTAAAAAATTTCTAAACCAAAAAAAGTCAAAGATTATTATGCCATGACATTTTTTCATGGCAGATATCATATATTATTTATTATCCTACTTAATGATTTTAAAAAAATTTCTAAACCAAAAAGAGTCAAAGATTATTATGCCATGACATTTTTTCATGGCAGATATCATATATTATTTATTATTTATTAACTTTTTTTGCTTAACAGCTATCATTAGCATATTTTACGTGCAACCCGAGATTTTTTCCTTCAAATGTGGCCCAAAGAAGCAAAAGGTTGGGCACCCCTGATCTAGACTCTAGAGCAAAGATGCACAGCCCACGGTTGATTTGTTAGCGGCCCGCCTCACCATGTGTTATTTTAATAAGTTACGAAATCAACGAAATATTATTTATAGTTTTGAACAATGCATTTTCAAATAATAATTTTCTGATATGAAATTATTTTTACAGTTTTTCGATAATAATGTTTTTAAAACTATAACGAAAAAATACTAATCGTATCTGTAATAACAGTATAAACAATTTTTTAATTTTACTGTATTTATGTGTGTTCTCGCACAGTAAAATTAATTAAGTCAATTAAATAAAAATAATAAGTAATTAAAAATAAAATTGCACCTGCGCACAAGGTAGCACTTTGGCTTAAATAATGAAAATCTTAAATAAATTTTACCTTCGGTTATTACAAATGTCGAACCTAACATAAAAAAAAAAATTGTTGAATCAAACTGTTTACTGCGTAAAAAGAACGAATTTCATTTAAATTGAATTTAATCGCTTCACTTATCATGCTCTAATATCAATCGAAAATTTGATCATTTTTAGCACATATTATCTAATATATTCTATTAATAAACGCGAATTTCATTCAAATTGGACAATAATTACATAATATATCATTTTCACAAACAAATGTCCTGCTTGATATGATAGAATATTCAACCTTTTTAATACAGTTAATCATACTCAACCTTTTTTTCCTGGCCCATATACATTTGTTTGTTACATCAAGTGGTCTGCAACATGCTATATTAGCAGTTGGCGCTAAACTTTGTTGTTGTTGCAACGATTTCTCGAAGAAAGCTAATTAAAGACCCGTGATCAAAAGTGTCATTAACTGATTTATGTTTCATGGTATGATCACGATCAATGTTATATGATGTATAACATTGATGATAGTTTATTGACAAATCAAACACGTTGCTCGACATTTCATAGTATGATCACGATTAATGTTATATGATGTATAACATTGATGATAGTTTATTGACAAATCAAACACGTTGCTCGACCTTTTTTATTCAACACAACAAAATATTCCTCTTCTCAGTTATCTCGAAGCACGCTGTTTTCATCAGATATTTTTGGTTTGTTATTTGAAGACAGGATGTTTAATCTACAAATTATTCGAATTGTAGTCTGATCCCGTAACACGTGGTAGTCGGAGTCCATGGTTACTAAACCGTGGGTTAAGTGAATAGCGAGTTACAGTATTAATATAAATCGTGCCATTATATAAGTTCCAACATTGATATGAATTTTATTTGTGATTGGACCAATACAAAATGGCTGAACGTCCAGCTAATCTCACTGATCACGAGAATTAATGACGAAGATGTCTAGGAATGATATCACAAGTGATTGCTTATCAAGATAGCTATGGTAAAACCGCGTGATAAGCAGACTCGCGTGTTACTGAACAGCGTGTTAACGGGGTCCGACTGTACTTATGATAAACAAAACTATAGTACTTATTTATAAATATAATAAATAAGTATTAATAAGGTATTTATAGTAATTTATAAATCCTAAATAATTTAATCGACAATCATTTGTTGCCGTTAATTTCAAGATTTTAAAAATTTAAATTGATGACTGCGTTTCGGGTCGCATGTAAAAGCTTGGTGAGTCACATGCGGCCCGCGGGCCGCAGGGGTCGCATGTAAAAGCTTGGTGAGTCACATGCGGCCCGCGGGCCGCAGGTTCAGTATGGCGGCCTCAGAGGGTTCTATATAATTCATTCAGTTTGAATATTATTTATACCAGATATTGCTAAAAAATCTCGATGAAATAATCTTTACCCATATTGGACTAATAATGTTGAAGTGACATCGATCATTTTCAATTAATGTGATGCTCTAGTCTGACCTAATAATATATATTAGTTTTATATAAATCAAATAATAAATAAGACCACGATCATGTTAACAACGGACAAAACCTAATTCATATACACTTTTATTCCATTTAAGAATGGAAAGATCAAAAATATATTTCATTTATTTTGGGGCAACATCTCGGATAAATATTTTACAATATTGAAACGCTATAGGAAATCAATCTTATTGAAAATGATCGATATTCGATCAGATCAGGCAGAATATTTGTTGGTCAAAAAGATATAGGTCTATTATATAAATAGATAAGCTAATCAGGGTTGATGAATCGATCACTCATCATTATTTGATCAATTTCCAATTTATTGAAAATGATCGATATCGGATATAATAACTGAGAAAAATATTTCACTTTTTTGGACCAATATCTCTGATAAATATTATCCACTCTAAATGAAATAAATGCAGAATATTAAAATCCTTTAGAGCAGTGGTTTTTAACTTTTTCGAAGTCACGGAACAGTTTTGACTATAAAGAAAATTTGAGGAACACTATATCACTAAGATTAAAAAAGTAACAGCAATATGCATGAACATGTATTTTACTAAAAATTATACATGACACATTAAATAATAGTAAAAAAATTAATTAAAAAACATATATTCTTAAAAACTCTAAATAACTCTTATAGAAAAATGGAACATTTTTAAATCAAGTTTAATGCGATGCCTGAGCTAATTGTCATTTGCAGATTTGAGCAATGTCAGGTCTAATATGTGATAAAGCTTTCCTCATTTCTTCGTCAATATTCCTGCCTTTTGAGGTTTTTAGTTTTTATGTTCGTTAATGTTGAAAAGCCTAGCTCACACAAATATGATGTCGAAAACTGTAGCAAAATTTTAAGTGCTTTGGTAGGCAAATCTGCTTAATAGTTTATTCGAAAATGCAACTTGAATCTTGTCTACATCATAAATTGCGTACTGCACAATACGTTAAGGTCATTCAAGTAGGGTCGGCGAGATGGCCGCGTGATAAAGCCTTGGCTTGCAACCCTGGAGGATCCGGGTTCAAATCCGGGTCCCACACCTTCAGTTTTTCAGTTGCGTACTGCACAATACGCTAAGGTCATTCAAGTAGGGTCGGCGAGATGGCCGCGTGATAAAGCTTTGGCTTGCAACCCTGGAGGATCCGGGTTCAAATCCGGGTCCCACACCTTCAGTTTTTCAGGAGGAACCGGCCCGTTGAACCCCATCCTTAACCATCCGGTTGACTCCATCATGAGTATTGGCCAGCTTGTGATGGGCTCTACAAATGGCCACCGCCAGATACACTATATCCTTCGTGCGATTTGGTGGCTTAACTTACCTAACCAACCAACCATTCGTTCAAGTAGGCCTTGCTTTTATAATTTCGCGGAACATTTGTAAAACATTTCGGGGAACACCGGTTAAGAACCACTGCTTTAGGGAATCAAGACCGGCCCGTTGAACCCCATCCTTAACCATCCGGTTGACTCCATCATGAGTATTGGCCAGCTTGTGATGGGCTCTACAAATGGCCACCGCCAGATACACTATATCCTTCGTGCGATTTGGTGGCTTAACTTACCTAACCAACCAACCATTCGAGCAAGTAGACCTTGCTTTTATAATTTCGCAGAACATTTGTAAAACATTTCGGGGAACACCGGTTAAGAACCACTGCTTTAGGGAATCAATCGTATTGAAAACGATCGATTTTTGATCATATCAAGCAGAACGTTTTTGGTCCAAATAATAAAATATATAAAATATTATCCAATGTAAATGAAATTCGGATATATTATTGGGACCACTAGAGGTTAATGATCAAAATCAGTTCATTATTATTGCATAAAATCTATTTTAATCATTTTTTAGCACACACGATCTCTAACGCACGGTTTCCGATAAAATATGCGAATTTCATTTAAAATAAATAATATTTACATAATATATCGTTTTTGCAAATAAAAACATTTAAATTACAGATCGATATTATCAAATATCAGTCTAGAATTTATATCGATAATTTTCAAAACGACTGTTTCCCTACAGGTTACAATAGTGATTATATATTTCATTCAGATTTGATTATATTTATTCGAGATATTGTCTCAAAATAAAAGAAATATATTCTCTCAGTTATATCCGATATCGGTCATTTAAAAATAAATTCGAAATTGATCATTTTGAATTTTCAAAAAAAAACAAAAATTAAATAATGAAAAGGGACAAGTCGATAATTTATCGATCTTAACTAACTTGTTCAACTTATAATCGAGTGTGTCGCTTTGGTTTGCTTATTATTAAGTTCCGAAAAACTGAGTCTAAACAGAAATCTATTCAAAACTATTTAATATAAAAATAATTATAATTAGAAATTAGAATGTTTGCTATAATTTAGAAACAGCTATTTTTTGATGCTATTTTATTTTCTTAAATCATTAATAATGTACTCGCTTTAAACAGTAAGAAATATTCTAATTTAATGATTACTGAGATAAGAATGCTGTATTGTATTTATGTATTATGTGTAACATTAATTAAATTCTGGATATTTTAGCTAAATCGAGAAATATGAAGTTGTAAAAAAAGGAAAGTGCCTTCACTATCAGCACTTCTACAGAAGGCATTGCTCAACTGAAATCGAATCAAATTTATTTTATAAATATATTTTGTGTTACGTTATGATTCCAAAAAAATTTCGATATAAGCTGATAAAATATTTATTAAAAAATATATATATATGAAAAATAAAACGCCTGATATATTTATATATTTATATAACATTGAGGAGGTAGATGTTTCCTATCTCCTTTCCTAACTCATTCAGTTTTGCTGATATTTTCATACTTAAATTAAGCTAAAAAAAAATAATATTTTCCTTCCTCTTGAAATTTTAATTCGCGAGTTTTATTCCGAATCATTTTCATAAGTTCCTGAATACAAAAGTTCCTAAAGATTGTGATAAATTCCAAAGTGAACAGTTCCATTCGCTTTATGAACTCAAATGAAGGACGTCAACATCACAGTAAACATTCAGTTCTGTATAAAGCTCTGAATTAATATGCATACGTAACTGATTAATCACTTTTGCAAATTGATTCCCTAATCTCTTCTTATGATACGCGATTAAAAGATTTAAGTAGGAAGTCTATACTATATGCAAACAAAAATATTTAACACTTAAACTATGGATGGAAATTACCTGTAGTCGCTCATGAAGCTAAATTATATACGTACATTTAATTGAAAATAGTTGAAAGTTATTTGTGGGGTGGAAATCACTTTTTACTTTACATTCATGAAGAGAATGTAAAGTAAAAAGTGATTTCCACCCCACAAATAACTTTCAAAACTATTGGACAATATTCCCATGCATGAAGAGGATGGGAATATTGTCCAACAGTTTTTTTCAGTTATGACACAGGAGATGGATTTATTCTTTATCCCATAGGAAGTATGAATGAAAGGAATGTACGTCTTTTAGTTGTTTGTTGCGAAATACAAGTCAATTGATAAATATATTCTATCTCTCATCGTCAAGAACAATATTCCAAATTCGATCGAAAATAGTTGGAAGATGTCATCTTTAAAAATGTTAAAAAAATAAACTCTAGCCCAATTTATTTCAATCCAATAATGGTGAAATCTTCAGATCTTAAGCACTTATAGTCAAAATTTCATAGAAATCAGTTGAATGATGTGAATTGTAAAGGTATTTATTGCGGATGACAAATATGAGCAAGAAGAGAAAGAAACAAAAATGACGCTTTCTTTTCCTATTTTTGCAATTTTTGAACAGTTATAGTTCTTTCATTAATTGGATTTGAAACTTAATATTCGACATTCTATATTTAATTAAATAAAATATTTATCTGGAATGTAAAATGACAAATTAATAATATTTAAGTTATAGCGAAATTATAACAAATATAATCTGATATTTATAATTCGAGAAAAATCAATATTCTAACAGTTTTAATATGAGAGATCAATAACTACTGTATTTGATTTAAAGTCTATGCAATGTCTCTTGACTTATAAATGAGAATTATAAGTATTATAGCCAAATCAGAAGTTATAAAAATAATTTTGTTTATTTGTTAAATTAAGATAAGCAAATTAATTCTTTATTTAAATATTTCTCTCTAAAAAAATCAGTAATTTCGTAACTCTTGAAAATAAATTCAACTGTAACAAAATTATTTTAAATTTATTAAAATATAAATAAATAAATATATTTATTTATTTTTTGAAAACAAATTATAATTTGAGTTTCTATATCAGAAGAGAAAATCGTGGCAATTTTACAAACTTTTTGTTGAATTTAACAGAATTTTGTTAATGTTTATCTTCTAAATGCAATGAATATTACAGATTAAAATCTCATCATTCACTGCAGGGGTTCTTAACCTTTTGATGACTCCAGATCCCCAATGGATTGTCCATTATGGTCCCATATCCTCTTCACTCGTTTCCATTCACGTTCTACCCAAATATAAATTAATACATTAAATAAAATAAATACCAGTATCCAGAGATCGAGTCCCATACTCCCCAGCATTTGGTTCCCTTCCGCAAGAGGTATGGATACCACCGGTCAAGAAACCCTGATTTAATGATTAGGATGATATATGATTTTTATTATATAAATTTACGATCACTATTAAAAGAAGAAATGATTTTTCAAATGCTAATAAACAATTCAATTTTTTTTCTTGTTTTAAAGGTAATCTGCTGATATCGTTGCTCTAAAAATGTAAATTTACTAGATATTCAGTTCATTTTTCATAATTACTACTAATAATCATTTAAATTAATAATCACTTCAATCAAGAAAATATATTAATTGCAGATTTTATTTCTAATCCATTAAATTTTTAAAGTAAACGTTAATTTCGTTCATCTGTATTACTCAACATGATAGATATCGATTTAATTTTACATTTAACTCTAACTCGAAGTGGTGAATGAATGCAAGCATTAATTTATAATACTTATAATTTAATTTTTTTATAGTACTTCTTTCTTTATGGCTCTCAGACTTAGAATATCCCAACAGTGCCGGATTTAAGCCGATTGCACCCAATTATTGAATTAATATTAAGTTCTGTTAAATATACTATTTCCAACGTCGAAACTAATCATTTAGCATTCGACATTACAATAAACTTCTATTCAACTTCAGTTATCTTGCGTTTGAAAACATTCATGTGCGAAGCTGTCATCCTTAGTTTGTCACTGGACTCGTTCAGTTAGCGCACGCGTACTTGCGTCGATGGTCGCGGCTAAGCTGGACAGTCAGTAATTCCTTCGATGTCCTCCGTGTTGGATATCCTTTCTCGAATATGATTGGTTGATGGATTCTACGAGGACGGATAGAATAGACTTCTAGTCTATTCAATTCGAATCCGTCTCCGTTCTTTCGTTTGTCGGCGCGGAGTTTGCGCAGTTCGATAAGAACTTTATTACGAAGACTCCCGGACGGAAACGGACTATAGTGGGAACCAACCTTAAATGGTACGATATAATAAAGGAACTTAAGAAAGATTACAATTACCGAAAACAACCACACATACAATTATTTTTTTTACATTGAACCCTATCTCACTATTTTGAGTAGAGGTTTGTACAGGGTAGTTATAAATTAATTAATCCTAATCACATCTCTCTGGAGTGGGTTCTAATCAATATGTTATATTGAAACCTAGTATATGCTAATTAGGCCACGGGATTACTATTTCCGATGAAAAATAAAAATTCAAATTTTCACATCAAGGTGAAATTTATCCAAATAATTAATTCTTCTTTTTTTGTCATCAGATGACGCCAGTTTTCTTTCTATAAGAATAATAATTGACGGGGCGAAAGAAGTCCTTCCACATGCTGTCCATCCCTGCGGAGGGATCAGCTGGATTGTGGACGACGGGAGGGCCCGACTTCATGATCATGATAAATATTTTCAGGGTTGGGATTAGAGATTCGAACCCGGGTCCTCCAGAGTGGAAAGCCCAAGGGTTTCTACGTAGCCAATCCAGCCGACAAAAGTGGGTCTTTATTTATAAATGTTACTTATTTTATTTATACATATAAGCAATATTTTGAGGAGCCCGCGAAAAATATTCCAATCGGGCCCCGCACTAACTAGATCCGGCACTGTATCCCAACAAAAATGGCAAAAAATATCATAAACAGCTTCAAGACTACTCGTCTAAGAAGCATTCTGACTTGTGAGTTACTCATGGCAAGATCGCATCCCAACTCCACTATATTAAACGAAAGCCAACAAGAACTTCTGGTCGCTACTAAACTTATTCAAAAGTGTTATCAATAAAATCTAAATCTGCTCTTATATCAAAGCCACTAATGAAAATAGATATTTAGCATGGAAAGAGCTAGAAATCTTATTTGTACAATTTAACATTAAAACTGAACCTAATTCATAGCAAATAAACCCTTGACAGATAGACCTTAACTTATGATGGGATTCTGTTCCAATATCTCCATCATAAGTCAGTTCTGATGTTAGCCGAGGACTTTTTTAATTGTTGATTTGTTTGATTTCTGTTTTAATATTTTCAAAAATATTAGATTAGATTAGGTTAAATTAGATTTCTATTTAACTTAAAATGGTTAAAAAACAAAGATAAGGAAAGCTTTAAGTTTGAAATTTTCATTGATAGTATTATTTCTCTTATTAGACATGACAGGATCAGGGCTGACAAGAAGAAGGGGATGATGGAATAAAATTCCCCAAGCCCAGAATTCACTGGGATCTGGACATCATCCCACAATTAGTTTTTTTATGCGTTAATTAACAATAGAAGGATAGTACTGAAAATTAGAGTCCGAAGCAGGATAATAAATTTCTTCAAACTTATAACTTTAAAATTACTTGGGATCCATGTAAATTCCCCCAGTCCCAAAGATGTTTCTCGATGTCCTTGGACAGAGGTATGACAAAATACGAAAATTATACCGAGAGAAATGGACACTTTGACTGCTGATAACAATTAATATGCCAAAGGCTGTGATAAGTTAGAATTAATGAATCACATTAGTGGTTATTGTGTATTGTTGAAAGGCTTTTCTTGCTGACTAATGGTGACATTGCGATGCATATACAAAAGCAATTTGATATATATATGTATATGCAGGCACTGGTCGCTACTGTTTAAAGAAGCCAAATAAAATGGCTTTATCATCAACTCAGATACCTATCCTCTGAGCCTTCAAAGCTCTGGTTCTTTTTATTCTCCTGCAGAAGGGAAAAGGAAATGAGGAAGACCCCGAACTCAATACTGGCAATATATTAGAAATATTCTCCAGACATCCACCCAACTCTATGTATCAGAGATCTGTCGAGCTGCACAAAACAGAGAAACCTGGTTTTCCTTCACATCATAACAATATCCAGATCATATTTTGGTGTACTTACATTCCGTACCTGTTCTTTTTTCTCCTGTTTCACTATTTATAATTGTATATATTTATAAATAACTGATGATGATGACTTATAATTTAACTTTTTATACTATTTATTTATATTACTACAATTCTGTTTGATCTTGCAGTAAAAACTATCAAAATTTTACATCTGTTTATGTATAATTTCACATCTATATTCTTACTAATGGTATATAATACTCTTAGGAGATGTTTTCAATTTTTATGTTTTCTGATCTTACTTCGAAAGTATTTTCTAATCTTTTTTATGGCCAAACATTTAGGTAATACGTTCATACATTTATACATTTATGCATCTTATTTATCAAGGCAAGGGATTTTAAATCTCTCAGTGGCTTTCAAAATATATTTCGTTTCATTTTCAGCATCTAATTTCAATTATATATCCGGATTTACTTAAGCTGAACTCTATAAAATCCATTAGGATATACAATATTCTAGATATAGGAATATGGAAAAAAGTTAGCGTGTGAATTATTCATGCACTGTTTTCTGAGACTTTTTATCATTTTTAGCATTAAGTAACTATTTATCAGCTTTTTTACATTATATTATTTTTTTTAAATAAAAAATTAATGAAATATGGAGAAATATGGAAAAAAGAAAACTTTAAAATGTTTTCCGGCTTTCTGACATAAATCAATAGATCAGTTTACTGAATAAAAAACCAGTGAATGAAATAGGGAATATTATCAATAGAAGTTTATTAGTCATGGAATAATATAAACAGTATAATTATAAATAATCGATACTATGGCATTTAATTATATATTTTTACCGACACAATATATTCAATATAGATAAATAAATTCAAAAGTTGTACGTATATCAAATTCATATACTATGTGCAAAATAAAATGTCAGGCTTAGGAATCTTCTAATAAAAATTCTTCAATCAGCAAAATGTAAAATTTTTTGCTTTTTCACGAATAAGTAAAAATAATATATTTGGAAAATTTGTAATATCTAAAGTATTTTTCTGTGTAGAACATCTACTATATCTTTTGTGAAAATTTGATAATCTATAAAGTTTTAGATTTTACATTCAGTTGTTTAGTATACGTAGATTAAACTCTTCAGATTATAATAAAGTTTCATATATTTGATCGTTTCTTCTATTAAATACTAAACATTGTTTTCTTATCAATATACAGAACTTTTATTATATAAAAATAAAATGTTTCATGTTTATGTACATGATTTTGTAAAATTTTTATGTTTTACGTAAAAAGTAGGTATTACCATGTATTATTTTAACTTAGTTTATTAGAATTTACAAGTTAATTTGACTAAATACAGTATTTAGTTATTTTTAATATACTTAAGTTACTATATATATCTATCAGATATGCAGAGTAACTAAGGTATATTAAAAATTACAGTATTTTATCTTTTAATTAATTTTTTCTCTTTCTTTATCAAAAAAGGATAATCATATTGCTGTATTAATAAATTTATTGTTATTTTATAGTAAATTTCTGTTATCGATATTTACAGGTTGTTTTTTTTTGTAATACAATATTTCCGCGTTATATGAATCTGTATAACTGGAATTCCTATCTGTATAACTGGAACTCCTGAAAAGTTTATTCGGGATGCTGGGTCCAGCCCGAAAAAACGAGGAGAAGGAAGCGAAACGAGGAATCTATGGAGGAGAGCCGGATGGTTTCACCATCCAGAAAGAACTGGCTTGCTTAACAAGCATGCTGAACTAAGCATGCTTGTTAACCCATCTTAAGAGTTTCATGGGGATTACAATTGATAGATCCTGCAAGCCAGGAATGACCAATTTGTCTGCTGTTATAGTTAACTTTTGTATATTAAAATGTAGTTGTGAGCTATTTGTTAAGGAGGCTTCATAGACTGTATGCTAAAAAAAAATCTGTGCTTATGTCATGGGAATATTTTCCTCTTCATATATCATAGTTCCTTTTAATGTGATATATTTAACAATAATATATCAAAAATCACAAAATATCTAATTGTGAGCATCATATTTTATTTTTATTTTTTTTGATAAGTAAGCAGAAATTCAGATTGTGCTGTAATCTAATGAAAAAACTTTCATGATTGACTTGGTGATTATGTCTGCTGAATGCATTATTTTTGAAAAATTTCTCCAGGTAGAATCAATCACACCCCTGCATTCTCCTCTCCACATTGTTGTTTGCAATTTTCTATTCTGTTCTCTCTATTCTTAGATAAATATTAGTGGTTGCAAAGTGAAGGAAACAGTCTCCCATCTATCCTGAGTTCCACCAAAATAAGAAAAAACACAGATAAAATTTATTAAAATGGAAACATTTTCAGTTTATTATTAGGCTTTTCGTTTTGCCTGTGAAATTTACATAAAATTGTTTTAATTGAATTGTGTTTGTTAACAATTTGTGAAATTTGCATTGTCTCCTCCACACAAAGTTTCTTATTTGTAGAAGAACTTGAAAAAGAAAAATATACTAAAAGTATAAACATCTCAAAAAAAGTCAAAAAAAATAACACACATACAATAATATCAAAAAGTTTTTGATCATATTTAGATCATCATCAGCATAACTGTTTAAGAATATATAGTACGTTTCAAATATTTAAAATATCATATAGAACTCATTATAATTTCAATTGTTGAATTTCAAATTAATTTACATATAATGTATTAAGATGCGCAATATAATATAAATATTCATTCAAAAATTATAATAATCATTATTCAATTAATTATAATTTAAAGTGCTCTCATATTCCAATAACCTGCTTAAACTCCTCAACTAAACTAATCAATCACAAGCACTAATCGCAGTTGAGAAAAATTGATAAATTTTTTTTTTTACATATTAACGTTTTCAGTACAGTGTACCATCGTCAGGTTCTGCGTTCCTGAATGTAGAACCTGATGATGGTACACTGTACTGAAAACGTTAGTTTGTAAATAAAAAATTTATCAATTTTTCTCAACTGCGATTAGTGCTTGTGATTGATTAGTTTAGTTAAAGTGCTCTCTTTCAGGAAAACAGACCTATTTTTATATACCATTCACATTATGTAGGTATTTCTGTTGATGTGTTGTCATTAACTACAAGCAAACCTTGGTTTCATCTTTTTACCGTATTTATTTGAATCTAAGGCGCACTTTTTTCCAATGTTAATGCTACTGAAAAGCGGGTGTGGCTTAGAATCAATGGAAAATTCGTTGGATGGAAGAAATTGAATTTCTACCCCTTTGAAATGAAAAATGTAATCGTTCATTCTGGCCACCTGCATCGATGACTCATCACATTCCACAGTTTATCTTCAGTATTCAGTCTAGCCTGAACTTTGTAGTGTCTGCACGTATTTAGGAACTTTTTTGTATATGCTTTTTTTTATTCCCCAAATACCGTATCAAAGATATCGGCAATGGCATCCAGACAAGTTCACCATGACGCAAGTATGAAAAGGAAGGTGATTTTATATGCAGAAGAAAACAGAAACAGAGCAGTGGCCAGAAAATTTGATATGGATGAAACAAATATACGTCGATGGCTTAAACAACATGATATGATTTTTGCTTATAAATCTTCAACAAAGTCTTTCACTGGACCAAAAAAAGGAAGATCAGCCCTTAGTTGGAACTGGCCCTGCCTCTTAGTAATCTTTCTGATTGAAAAAAGGCGTAATAATATAAAAAAAAATCTATGTTGCTCGTATAACGAGGCTATACCATGTTATACAAATTTCATATTACTATATAGCTCGCATAATATGGATTCATATAACGGGGAACTTAGCTTTCACGTTACACGGGGTCAAATATAGAATTCGAAAGAATTTCATCTATATCAAAATAGAAAGCTATATTTACTATTCTAAAAGTTGTTTAAAAAATATAATTAACAGAAAATTGATAGAGTAATTAATTTTCAGTTTAGTTATTTTTCCTTATTTTCATAAATTAATAAATACTCATACTCGTTTATTATAAAGAGCCCCCATAAAACAACCCGAACAAAAATATATAAATTCGAACAGTATTAAGTAGTAAATTTGTTATAATTAGTAGCAGCTCTTTAAAAAATGAATTTTTATATCTGTTAGTCCAAAATTTAGGTAAGTTAGATATTTAAGAAATGACAGAATAAACTTTAATATTGAAAATAGAACAATTTGTTTTTATTTTATAGTATGAGAAAACAAATCTTTTTGTTACGAAAAATCAAAAATTGTTCAAAATATCATATATGTGATAAGTATTGATACGACCATGAGATTGTTATTTTTATAATTCATTTTACATTATTTTTGAATTTATTAAAAGTTAATTGTAATGGTATGATAAATTTTAATTTAAATAATT
Organism: Olivierus martensii; assembly: GCA_000484575.1. Classification (NCBI taxonomy): domain Eukaryota; kingdom Metazoa; phylum Arthropoda; class Arachnida; order Scorpiones; family Buthidae; genus Olivierus; species Olivierus martensii. The sequence continues at coordinate 15,121 of AYEL01062580.1, forward strand.
TGATAAAAAATTTAATGAAGGAGAATATATGCTTTTTCAATGGGAAAAAATAAAGACAAAGAAAATTAAATTATAATAATAAATCCGTTAAATACGATAACTGAAAAGTAAAAAATATAAATACAGTTTGCAAAAAGTATATAATAAATGTACGATTTAGCATTATTTGGTATGTTTTATTTGATTCTATCCAAGATATTTGACTACATGAACCGTCTGAAATCCTTCTGCCACGAACTTTTACCAATACTGCCTAGGCATTTTGGGAATATAATTTTACTTTTATCTGATGTATTATACTGACTTATATTTGTGATGTCATCATTGTTACGTCATAATTACGCCATGTAAACGTGATATGGATGTTAACTTCAGGATGCTGTAACTAATATCAGAATTATTATCTAAACATCATGTTTACATGTAATGTGACGCCACATCTATTCTCTGCATAATATTTTTTTCCTTAATTAACGATCTTTTATTAGTGTGATTATTCCGTAATTTTTAATAATATTTATGCTAATTATGCTAAATATATTTCATGTTAATGCTAATTTACTAATTTAAATATATATATTATGATAATTTGTGATTGGAATGATTATATTTGTAAGATTATTAATGATGTTCCCTTGGAGTTTCATTTTCAATTGCAAATGAATGGACGGTAATTGTACGAAAGATAAGAATTATTAATAATCACAAAGACAAATAATGTAGAAAAATTAATGAAATCAAGTAATTTTATGAAGGAAACATGAATCTCATTTAAAAGTTTCGGAATTTAAGACATACTGAAATAGAAAATCAACCTGGTCTTATAATATAAACTCCTAAATAACGAAGAGACAGAGAGGAAAAAAGGAAAAACTGATCGACTTACAGGTTATAATAACAAGAAGTCTGAAGTTAATGAGAAAGAAAGTTAAAAAAATAATTTAATAGTCGTTCATTATCGATTCTTGAGAAGGAGAGGAATCGAATTCTTCCAATCAGATAATGGTTTCAATTCGAACTTCTCCACGAATGTAATCAGGATTTCCAGATTTTTAAAGGATACAAAGGAGAAAGACAAATCTTCAGTGATTATCACTGAAGATTTATCTTTCTTCTTGTCTAGAATTCGTTATTTACTTATCAAGTTATATTTGTCTTAGTTGTTAATTTATTATATATACCTGTACTATAGTGAGTAATATACATACATGTTACCTTTTTCTTTACAAATTTTAAGAGCAATATTGGACTTTCAAGTAAGGATAAACTTATAAAGGAAGAATTAGAAGAAATATTCTCTACCTCTAGATAAGTTTGAATTGTATACGCCAGTTAGTTTTATTTTGATCTAAAGATTCGTTGGCCAATTGAATACTGTATAGTGTTCTTGAATTTGAAGGCTCTCTGTATTCATTAATTTTATACTAGTAATAATGTATTGCTCATCGGATTCCTTATTAATTGTTGTAAAGTGGAATGGGGTAAGTGCATTTACTGGTTCTTTTTATTATAAGATAAGCGTAATATTGCTAATTGATATTGTAGTAATATAGTAAAAGTTAATATCAGCCTTTCGACATAGATGTGGAACAATGACTGATGAAATTACAAAAGTGTCACATGTAAAGAGCACACACACCTTTGGCATTATCATAAAAAAGGAAAACTATAAAACTAAACAATCTATCTTAATGCGGTAAAAAGCATTTTGTAGCAGATTTGTTCATAATTCTACTCTTGCCCCATAGCCTGTGTAACTAAACTTCAAAGCGTTTTTAACTTGTATGTATGCTCTTGGCCTGTTTTTGGGGAAAGTGCTGGATAGTTGACATTTTGTACAATTTTGTATCAAAATTAAAATTTACAAGGATAATTTACGCAATAGTCAGTATGAATTAAATAGTAATAACTGCGTAATGCGATTGTTACCGACACTGTTAAGTATTTATACCATAAGTTAAAATACTTGTGTTTAAAGTTCAGTTTTACAAACTTACCCCACTTCACTTTAGTTATTTTGTCATTTAATGTGTTTATTGTTAAATGTATTTAATTAATTTTATTTACTCTTTATTAAATATATTTTTTTTATATTTTAATTACAAGAGCAAAATTGTCAGTTATTTTCTGTTTCTTTAATACATCTGAACTCTGAGCACCATTTACCCTTCATTAATTAGATCTTCATATTTTAAATTTGTAAATTTGACATCTTAACAAGTTAAATTACAGAACCTGAGAGCGATCCTCTCACATATTGGTGTCAGAAGTGAGAAATCGAAAGAAAAATTTTTTTATTTAAAAACTCTTCACGGACCCTACACAAAACTCCAAGAATTATTATTCTGAATCTTAAAATATTCTAATTTTAACCCTTCCCAATTAATAGAATCGATCAAGTATGAAAAATCAAACAAGCGTTTTTTGTTGCAATCCCAAAATGCTGCAACTCTTGGAAGATTTTCATACGTTTGACTCATAATTATCTGGACCTGATGCCGAATTTTCAAGACCGCAACCCCATTTTGTCGGTACTGATTGCTGCCCGTGGCAGCAATCAGTACCGACAAAATGGGGTTGGAGTCTTGAAAATTCGGCATCAGGTCCAGATAATTATGAGTCAAACGTATGAAAATCTTCCAAGAGTTGCAGCATTTTGGGATTGCAACAAAAAACGCTTGTTTGATTTTTCATACTTGATCGATTCTATTAATTGGGAAGGGTTAAAATTAGAATATTTTAAGATTCAGAATAATAATTCTTGGAGTGTTAAATGATAAGTAAAATCAGATATGTTTCAATCGATTCATCAAAGATAAAGAATCTCTTATTTAGAGTTTCAAAAATATTTAGTATTCAAAATAAGGAAGCAATTATTGATGCATTTTATCATTTTTAATATTAGTAATAACTGATAATTTCTAGATACAATGGACGATTATTATTTTAAAACTGAATTTAAAATATCAATATTTTTCAACATGAAACACTCAAATGCTCGAGAAATAATCATTTAAGCCATAAAATAACATTGAAAATTTAGCTTCTTGTTTTTTTACCTCTATGGGAGAGAATTTCGGGTAGCCATATTTTTTCGAAACTAGTTCAACGCTTTCTCTATAATATCTCCAAATCTCAGCTTTGTAGGTCAAAGTGAAGTATTCAAATTCTTGCGAACATAGAACTAGTTCAACGCTTTCTCTGTAATATCTCCAAATCTCAGCTTTGTAGGTCAAAGTGAAGTATTCAAATTCTTGCGAACACACACATACAGTCCGTAAATTTTTAATACATAGATTACGAATCGATTTTAGAACCGATACAACCAAAACATAAAACGAGTCTCTCAGAAACCAAGCTGATTAACTCCATGTTTTTGTTAATTTTTCAGTTTTATTATTTAAGCATCCATTTGCACTAATCACATGTTCAGGTAATAATAAACCTGCGAAATTTTACAAAATAAGTGTTGATTAGTTTGATTCTTGAGATGCTCAAATATGAATAATTATTCAAAAAAAAATATCATATCAAAAATTATATTTATCTTCTGGAAATATTTAAAATATCTATTTTAAGCATCCATTTGCACTAATCACATGTTCAGGTAATAATAAACTTGCGAAATTTTACAAAATAAGTGTTGATTAGTTTGATTCTTGAGATGTTCAAATATGAATAATTATTCAAAAAAAATATCATATCAAAAATTATATTTATCTTCTGGAAATATTTAAAATATCTATTTGACTACTTAAAAAAATATTTTTATTTTTATTCATATAAATTTATTGAAATTCTAGTAAAAAAATTTGTTTCTTTTCAAAAAAGTTTGGTATAGAATTTCGAAAGTGTGTAAAATATAAATAAAATCCCAAATAAAATAATGCTTTCTTCAAAAGTTACTTTATCATATAAGCTTACAATGCTAGGATATAAAATTATAAAAAGAAATTCTATTAAAAATTTCCAATCTATATAAGATTATAAGTATAAAAATGACTTTCAGAAATATTATTACAACTTGAATATATAGTACTTAGAATAATTTGTGTTTTATTTATTATTGGTTTTTAATTTTACAGAAAACAATATTAGTTTATCAAATTTCCTTTAATATAAATTGAACTATAATATACGTTCCAACGTTGATATAAATTTTCTTTGTGATTTGACCAATATAAAATGGTTGAACGTTCAACTAATCTCACTGATCACGAGATTTAATGAAGGGGATATCTAGGAGTGATATCACAAGCGATTGCTTATCAAGGTAGCCATGGTAAAACCGCGTGTTACTGAACCGCGTATTAACGAGGTCCGACTGTATTTTTTAATTTAATTTCAATCTCATTATTATAGAGAAAAGACAAATAAAGACTTTTAATAAATAATAATTGTCAATTTAGCTTTTGTATATTAAAGAATTTACAATAATGTGTCCGTTTGAAATTCAATTTTTCGTTAAATGGAGTTAAATTAAACAAATATTATTACGTGTTTTTCTCCTTTTTTTGGTTTAATAAATGTAAATAGCCTGTATGAAATTGACTTTTCACTTATTAATTTTTAAATTTTTCTTTTACACTCATTTCTATCTCTTTAGCATCTTTTTCAGCTTTTTAATACTTTTACATTATCACAGTTTAGACCAAGAACTAATTTAGAATTTTTTTTCTTTTCCAATCTCTTGCACCTAATTATTTAATAAGTTTAGTAGAGTGAATCGAGTAAAATGGTAATCGAGAAAGTAGCTAGACTATATAAACTTAATCAAGATTTCATGCTTACCTGGTTAGATAAAAAAAGTTTTAATTACTACATTCTTAAATTTTATCTAAGCATAAAAAACATAAAATTATAAATCTACAGTTAAAAAATTTTATATAGCACTTATGTTTTAATAAAACTTATTAAAATTTTGGCATTAAACAGAACTGATATAAATATTCGCTAAAATAAAAATTTTTAAATAATTGGGTTACATTGAATTGTAACATAATACTTTTATATTAAATTTTGTAAAAAATTTCTTAAATATTCATATAAAACACTAAAATAAAACAATTACAAAATATCATTATATAAAAAAATATCAAAATTTCATTTAACAAACACTATAACTATTAGACATAATGAACTACAGTCGATTCTCGTTATTCGCGTATTCGACTATTCGCAAAAATTTATTTGTAACCACAAAATCGATTTTCGCTGAGCTTTCGCGCTTATTCGCGGACTCCCACTGAGCGGCGAAAATACTGTTACCAATGTAAACTCTCTCTAATAAAGGTGTCTCTATATCTTTTTGCCGGAAAAGTCTCATTAGCTATCTATGCTCACTCCACAGACCGCAGGTCCCATAGGAGAATGTGACCCTATGCTTGAACGCAGCCTTAAATTTAGGCCCTAACTTCCTGCGAATTTACTCCTTACGATGAGATTTTAGATCTGAGGCAAAAAGCAATGCAGATAAGGTTGACGCAGTTTTTCAACACAATTCAGAAAGATAATGTATCAGATGTCACATCAAAGAACTACCCATCAAATATAAGATTTTATTTACTATATAGTTAGTGTTTTAAAAAATTAAATAAAGATTACTATAATTATAATAGTATATACTGTATATACTGTATACATAATAAGATGTCTTTAAATAGAAAAACACACATAAAGCAAGGCTGACAATGTTGGGAAGAAAGGTTCGTAGGAACTTAACTCTGTATTTCCCATAGGCATAATGGTTCAGTATTCGCGAAGAATTTAGAGAACGTAACTACCGCGAATAACGAGAATCGACTGTATAAATTGCTTCTACTAAGTTAAATCAAATAGTCACAAAACAAGCACTTTTAGCAGTGAAGAATATTTTAATAAAGGTAAACAAACATCTTCAGATTATACATAGAACCATCTTCAGGTTCTATGTATAATCCAAAGATGGCTATACGCCGAAAAGGTTTCTTTATCTTTATTAAAATATTCTTCCCTGCTAAAAATGCTTATTTTATGACTATTTAACTGTAACTATAATTTTTTTAAGCTGAAATTTTAAAATATAACAGTGCCTAATATATCTAAATAATTTTCTTTATAATACTATAATTATATATATATATTTTTTTTTACAGAAATTAATGTATTTTAATTATCTTTAAAGAAAATTCTATTAAAATCAGCAATTATTATTGGATTCAATCTAGACATACTGAATAAAAATAAATACTGAATCTGCATAAAATTCTTTATATGCTAATACCTGAAAAATGTTAATTGTTTTATCCGCATCATTGAATAGAAATTATTTCTGTATTTATTTTATGGTGCAAGATGTGATAAGATAAAAAAAAAAAACAGCTAAGAACAATAAAATTTTTATTTTTTGCAAAATATCTACTTAAAAACTTAACTTTATGTGCAATATTAATCAATTATAAGACAACTTTATAGTTTGTTTATTCTGAAAATTGTGGTCTTTTAATAGTTTTAATTTATTAAATTATAATTTATTAAACCGAGTCAATAATACAGAATTAAAACAGTGCTAATATTATGAATTCATATTATATCGAGCAATTAATCATAAATTAATTATTAAATTATAAGTAATAATTATGTTAATCTCTGGAAAATACAGTAATACGTTTTAATGCACAAACAAAATACGATAAATTTTCAACGATCCTACAATCAATAAATATTAAGAAACACTCGAACGATTACTTATTTTACCAATAATAAGTAATTTAAAAAATTATTTATTTAAAATATTAATAAAATATTCAGGAACCACTATAAAATATTGATAAAATATTCAGAGATTACTATAGGTTTAAAATTATTAACAATATTGTAAAAATATAATTTGCATTTGCTTCAATATAGTCAGACCAAGTCTGAGACATGAACTGAGCTTAAATATACCAAGCTCTTGATTACATTAACTGTATAAAAATTTCATGATTGATATGCTTTGGTATTTTTGAAATATTTCATTAATAGATAAATGGTTGATAATTATAAAATATACAGTATATGTATATGCAGAGTGAGGCATAAGTCAGTTAACCGAAAAAACATGATCTAGATCAGGGCTGTCCAAAAGGTGGCCCGCGAGGCTTTCATTATATATGATTTAATATTACTTTTTAATGTTTTTTTTCCACTTTTATTTATTACTTTTTCAAAAAAAATCCTAAAATTGAATTATATTAATTCAATCTAATTAATTGTTCTTAATTATTAGTAATTATTTGATGATCAACCAGTTATCAGTGACATCACACTTTTATAAGATTTTCAATCATGTCAATTTTATTTTTAGCTATTTCAGTTTAAAGTTTTGAATTGTGACTGTATTTTATTCATTTTTTGGTTTCTAACACTCACCATTTCAGTGATTGTGTGACCGTTGTTGTGTGATTCTGTTTTAATTTTTATTTTACGGTTTTAATTTAATTTAATTTTTATTTTTATTTTACCTCGAGTTCGTTGCATTTGTGAAAAGAGTGAGAAAAAACGTAAAATGGAAAATGAAAATCGAATATATTAGTAGCGGTGGGAAAATGACTTTTTCCATAACTGGGTAAACTGCTTTGTTTAACGAAGTGAAAACTAAACCTCAACGTTTGGTAGTATTTATTTGAATGAAAGCGCATTTTCTAATAGGAAAATAGTTAAGAATCGATTCAGAACTGCCTTAGATATTCTTCTTTTACATATTCTGCGTATAGCTACAACAGGAATGGATGTAAATATCCAGCCCTCATTTATCATATTAAATAGGTACATACATACTATTTTTATATTTTTTAACTGTTTATAACTTTTTGTTAACATGTTTATTAGATGCAACCTGGTAAATATAATTTTGTAATAAGGTTTATTAATTTGGAAATAAAATTGGTTTCCAAAAAGCGTTATATTTATGTGTTCCGTTTGTTGAGACAATACCATATCAAGTACCAAAGCCCTCCCCTTTTTTGAAACTGCGGCCCTCCGTATCTCTTGTAAACACGGTTATGGCTCTCGGGTTCATTATAATTGGACAGCCCTGATCTAGATGTAGCAATAATTGTTTATTTAAAAGATAAACTATGTTCTACAGAACTTGTTCAAAAGTGACTCCCATTGTTAGCTATACATTTACAACAGCGTTCAGCGATCATCCATTGCAAATTTTATCATAAAGGTCACCATTAATATCAAAAATATTTTCAAACTGGTGCACAATTATTTCGTTTAAATGTTTTCGTAATAAATTGGCTACTGAACCTGTCTCTTCGAACATTTCATTTAATATGTAGATAACTTGCCTACTTGGTGGCTAAGTACCTAGGAATTGTTGAACGAAACCTTCATTTCGATCAAGTTACCACTACTTCTTCAAAATAACAACAGGCTATTCAAAGAAAAGTTTTCCTGTTTGTTTTGTGCAGCTTGGAACAAAAAAGAAACTAACAATGAAACCCAAAGCAGATAGCTTCCGATAATAATAATGCAGAAGTTAACAGACTTTCGCCTCATTCTGTATATATAGAATAGCCAATTTATATCAGGTTACAGTCAAAGTCTTAAATTTTTTATTTAATCCAATTTTTTTCATTAAGTTTATTTATTAATTCAAATAAAATAATTAGCAAAAAGGTAAAAAAACATTAACTAAGAATTTTAATGAAACGTTTGTTTATTTTAGCAGTGTTTGAAAAAACAGTAATGATTTTAATATTTTAAATTGAAATATTGTAAACTAAAAACTGTTTTATATCTCTAAAATAAATTACTAAACTGTGTTGTATTTAAACATTATTAAATTTTTACTGTTAATATCGCTCATAAAATGTTTTTTTTTTTTACAAATCCGTAAGAAAAAAATGTCTATTTAAAAAATTGAATGGATGGCTACTTTATTAAAAAAATTATCAAATTAAGTTAAAATTTTGTTGTTTATTACTCCTGATAAGTATTAAAATTCCCTGAAAATTTCGAATTCCTCTCCATTCTTGCGTTAACCGCACCAAATGTAAACAACTGATTTAATAAAAGTGTTTTCAATTTGCGAATCACTCTAATTTAATGAAGTTCAATTCAATTTAAAGAAAGTTTATTGCAAAATGTTTACTGTAAGTTACTATCCATTCAAAATCATTTAATATGTAAAAAATAAGATGTATATATTTTAAAATTTAATAAATTCGTAAGAAATTAGGATATTTGTTATAGTTTAAATGAGACTACTTTGGTTAAAATTATTGCTTTACTCTTAAAAGTTGTCAAACAAGCAACCGCATCTAAATTGTAGCAAATATCGTGCTTTCTTAATACTGTACTTGGCTTATTTTTTTTTAATGTTTCCATTCTTGAATGAAATAAAAGGATACGGGAATTAGATCTACACGATGTCCATTGATCAGCAAAATAGCGTACTTATTTATTATCTTATTTGGATAAAATTCGCATATGTTATCAGGTCAAGCTATAGGACAAAACCTGTTGAAAATGATAGAAATCGGTTCAATATTATCAGTTCAATACGAATAAACACGTCTATTTTTTGGAGAGCAATATCTCGGAAAAATATTATCCAATATGAATGAAATATATAGAATAAAGAATATTGAAATCCCATCAAAAAACATTTCATGTAAAAAATGTAGCCAAGTCTCGTGCCTCTTTATCATCAAGCTATAGGACAAAACCTGTTGAAAATGATAGAAATCGGTTCAATGTTATCAGTTCAATACGAATAAACACGTCTATTTTTTGGAGAGCAATACCTCGGAAAAATATTATCCAATATGAATGAAATATATAGAATACAGAATATTGAAATCCCATCAAAAACATTTCATGTAAAAAATGTAGCCAAGTCTCGTGCCTCTTTATCCTTGGATATATAATATTTATAATGTTATTGCTTTGACTATACAAAGGAATTCACTGCTCATAGCTTTTCCATATAATTCTTTATTTATTATGAAAAATATTATTTAATGAACTATCATTTTTATTATTTATAATTGATTTCAAATTTTATATTGTTGCTAATAATAATATAGAATGGTACAATCTAAATTTTTATCATTGAAATAAAACTTTCCACAACAAAAATGAATAATGCATATATTCTCTATTATCAAGTTTATAAGCAGAATATATTCTTCATTCATTAATATATACATATATATTAAAAAAAAAAAAAAAACAAACTAACACATATAGACCGGTTTGACTAAAGAACAGTAATAAAAATTAAAAAAAAAAAAAAACAAACTAATATTGAATGATTGAACTATGATTTATTGAATATTAAGATACAATCAATAAATACTCAAAAATATAAAACATTTCAGAGTTATGATTCTTATAATAAAATATTAATAGTTATGGTAATATATATGTGTTTCTAATATTTATATGGTTTTCTTTTAATAAGTACATTTCATAATCTTTCCAATCATTTATTTATAGACAATAGGTATAAGCTCACTTTAGGATGTTTCTTTTGAGAAAAAAAAAAGGTAAAACATATTGTTTCTTTTGATCATTTGCTTATTTGATGATATAGTGAATGCTTCTATTTCAATGTCAATTATTAATTTTTAGTTTTGACCATTCATTTTTAAGATGTTTTGGATAAAAATTCAATATTGAAAGAAAAAAATTAAAAATAAATTAATGATCAAAGGATTAAAAGTGCTATTTCAATATTTCTTTATGCTGCCATTTATAGAAATGATTATTACTGAATATTTACATCATCTTTCATATGGTTTAAACTGTAGATAATGCAATGACAATAATATAAAAATGTATAAACACATATCACGTATAAACACACATCATAATCCAACTGATTATCTTTTCTTTTTAATATTTTCTATTTTCTGTGAAGAGAGCATACAAAATACTAAAAAGGTATAAAAATATATAGTATTAATATTGCATTTTATTAGGAATTTTGTTATGTTGCACTTTTTCAGTCAAAGAAACACTATCAAAATAATTTTAATTCCAATTTATACAATATTTTACGTAAAATTATTAATATATATTTGAATAATTTTGCCCATTACTATATATAAAACCCATGTAAGAAACACAATACTGAATACAGACTCCTGTATTATATAAATATTAGGATGGACTTCATTTTGAGATCTACTTTAATATTTAGATTATATTCTGTTAGTAAACAAATTCTATCTATATAATAAAGATTCAAAAAGTATTAGAATTTATAAATCTTTCATGTAGTTCCTATTTGATGATTCATAAACTTCTAGAAGTTCATGAATATGATACAAGATATATGCAAAAAGAATCTATAAAATCAGGTAATTTTTATAAACAATTAAGAAAAAAAAATATGTATTATGTGAGAATCTATTGCTGTAATATACATTTATGATTTAATATTAATATTAAATACATATCCATTGATAAGTATTTGTAGCAATATTCTATTCTTATGAGATATAAGTTTCCAAATGTTAGCAATGTTTAATTGCTAAAATTGTTAAATACAGGTAGGTCTCGATTAGTGCGAGTTCGAATAATGCGATTTCGATTAGTGCGACTTATAAAATTGATACCGTTTTTCAGTTAGTGCGAGCAAATATTCGATTAGTGCGAGTTGTAAGCATAGACCAGTCTTACTAACAAAGCTCCTTTTATGATGTCAATTAACAAATTACCGTTAATTTT
>AYEL01062582.1:0-27441 GCA_000484575.1 Olivierus martensii
AGCAGGAACGGCCTGCGTTCCGATACGGGGTAGATCTTCAGTCACTTCTGAGTACCGGCTGAGGAGGGCCGTAGAAGGCCGAAAGCGTTTCCGGAAAGACTGCCCTATTATTAGTATATGTAGTTTATATATATCTAATAATAAACTTGTGTTTGTCCTGCTTCAAGTGCTTGGTGTTATTTACTACGTTAATAGAAGCAGCGGAACTAGGTTGATTAAAATTATATCCTTCTATTTTGTATGAATTCTGTGTCTCGTTTTACACGGTTTCGGTTTGCATGATTTTTCCAGGAACATATCTACTGTATAAATCGAGGGCTGAGTGTAGATTATATTTATAGAAAATACGATTTCTATTTATAAATTGTGTTTTCTATACTTTTTAAGTTATGAATATAACTCCTGCCTTAGTGCTGTTGTTTCTTATTTAAGAATATAGAGAATGGGGCAAAATTTTATAGTCACATTTGCACAAAAAAGTGACTATTTCTGCAGTCGATATGTAGGTGCATTGTCAGCTGACAACAAACTACATCTGTTTTCCTTGATACTGTTGTATAATTTTTTTAGTAAGTTCCTGTAGTATGCCTCTGTTATTGTCAACCCTATTTGTAAGTAATCTGTCAATAGCATACTTTTTCTGTCCCAAAACAGACAACATGACCTTGCTGGATACCTTCTCTTAGGCCATCCTATAGGCTAGTGTGACCACATTTGAATTCCGATTTCCATTGTTTCAAATCTCATATGATGGAAATTCCTCATTATACACTCGTTATCTCTTGATGGATTATTTATGTAGTTTTCCATTGAAAATGAAAAAACCATATCACAGCTTAATATTCAGTTTTGTCTGACATGACACTTTCTATTTTTACACTTCTAAACTCTGGTTAAACAGAGCCTGCCAAAACAAAAAAGCATTCATATTATACTTGACAACAGCATCGGAAGTTAGTATTGAGTCTATGGGAGAGATGAAGTTCATTTATATCATTACGCCGATGATATAGTCCACTAAATTATTCGTGATGTTACAGTAAATTGCGATAACATAATGACAATTTTGACAAATAAGCTATAAGCTTCAAATAAAATTACAATATTAAAGTGATTTTAACAAATGTAGTAAATTATCTGCATGTCTATTATGTATATGATGATCAGATGTGCAATGATGTTCTGCACATTCCATTTGATTCTAACTTTTTAAAATGGTAGTGTAAGTTGTAATTTTAAGTTGTTCTTGAAAGGCTACATGATTAGCCATCAAACAAAGCAAACTACATTTAAATATTCATTTGAAACTGAGAACTGAAAACCCAGAGGCCCGATTACATAAAAATAAACACTTCATTTAATATTGATATTTGAGCCGTTTATTTTGAAAGTGGCTTAAGTCCATTTGTTTTTAAATACAGATATTTAAGGGTTTGTGTTTGAATCAATTTAAAAATATTGGTTACTGATAACATGGCAATATAATATTTTTGCCTTTAGAAAAATGTGTAATTTACTAATGCGATTAACTTAATAAACATTATTTAAAACATAGGACATTTTTGGTGACCATAAATGGACTTAAGCACTTTCAAAATTAACGAAATGACTTTTTTTAATTTTTGAAAAAGGATAAGTCCCCTGAAAAAAAATATAATAGCTTTAAAATAAATAGTAAAATATATAATTTTGTGTTGTAAAATTAAAAATAGAACATTTAATCACTTTCAATAAAAATATAAATATAATTTGACTGTATAATCTCCTTATATTCCCAATTCTCGAAGAAAATTCTTATAAAACTCAGGAACTAAAAAACATTCTGCGAATTTGTATCTTAAGAAATTCATAGTGATACATTAATTATTTTGTCCCCGAGACATTTTTGAGTCAATAAACTAAACAGATAAGTCACACAGTTTATCCGTGTCACTTCTACTAACCTTATATTTCAAAAAAAAAAAAATTATCAGAAAGTAATCACAAAATAGTACTTAAAACAGGCATATAAACCTAAAATAACACATAGATCAATAAATTGTACAAAATCATTCATTTTATTGCAATTTTAAAGATTTCTATTGTTGCCACCATGTTGTGACATAAGCAGATTTATGATAACTTTAACATACAAGCCAAAACAAATATCTGGTTTTTATCCTGTTCAGCAGTTCATCAGAGTAACAATGATATCTAATGACATTTAAAATTCATTAGTCGACTGATTATTGCTATGAGAAACATTTGTGTATATGCAAACACTAATACAGTTCCAGAATTTACTGCTTTAGTCGGTATGTAGCTGATATATATTAATTATTTTATAGCACTAATAAGCAGACCAATAAAATTCTATAAACATTTTAATACGAGAAATGTTTTTGGTTTTTTTTATGCCATCCTCAGCTCTTACAATGTATTTAAATTGCAGAACAAATTATATTAGAACAAAAATGAAAAGGTATAATTTTAGAAATCTTTAAATATTATACCATCGTAATTTATAAATCGTCTTATCACGATTTATAAATTTTTTGTCTAAGAAATCTAAAATTTTTATAGTTTATACCTTCCTTTTTATCAAAACAATTATTTTTTATTTATTTATTCTTTTCATTGCGCACTTCCTTTCAAAAAGGTTGGCCACCACTTCTGTATATAATAATTAATTACAAAAAAAATAAGGTCTTCACAAGTTAAATAAGTTATTTAACCATCGGAAAACTTTGGGCTATTCTATGAGATAAAGAAAAGGCCCTAGACGTTAACTAGACAATACATTAATTATGACAATTCATGACGAAAAACCTGTGAACCAATGAAATGTGAAAAATAAACACGTGTGTGGAATTGAGATTTGTTTGAGAGAAAACTGCTTTTACTTGTGGAGTACAAGTAGGCCTCGATTAGTGCAAGTTCGAATAATGCGATTTCAATTAGTGCGACTTATAAAATTGATACCGTTTTTCAGTTAGTGCAAGCAAATATTCGATTAATGTGAGTTATAAGCATAGACCAGTCTTACTAACAAAGTTCCGCCTCCTTTTATGATGTCAATTAACAAATTACCGTTAATTTTCGGTTAGTAAAACCGGATGAGGAGTGAGAACAGTCACTTGGCTTTGCTTCCGACGAGTGAACAAAATCCCAGCACAAGGTCGCAACACGTTAGGTTAGCTAAGCTGCCATATCTCACGAGGGATAGGCTATATTCTGTATCTGGCAGCGACCACTTATAGAACCCATAACAGGTTGGCCAACAGCCATGATGGCGGCAACCGGATGGTTGAATGATGAGATTCAACAGGCAGGGCTCAGACCCCTCCTGAAAAGCTGAGGTGTGAGACCCAGATTTGAACCGGGATCCTCCAAGTTGGTAAACCACAGCTTTTCCACGTGGCCATCCGGCTGACTACACTGATCGTAAATCTATAGGAAATTGACATTGAAAATTTGCCATCAGGATCAGATTAATGAGAGTAATTACAGAGAAAAATATAATCAAAATTAAACTCGGAAATATTTAAATATTACAATAAAAGCGCGTAATTAATAGTTTAAAATTAACTATTCTGATTTTTATTAGAATTTATGTATTATCAGATTATGCAATTATAGAAAATAATCTGAAATTCGTTCCATTTCAATTGAACTAACAATTTGCTGGATCAAAATAAATAAATATTTATGCAGAATATTCAGTCTTATGTCGTTTAAAAGATAATTTTACTCTGATTTCAAAAATTCCATAAATTTTTTAATTTAATTTGAAATTTAAAGAACGATTATTCTTTAAGAGATTTATGAAATTTTAATTTTTTTTTTTCAATAACAATTTACGTTATAACATGTGTCTTGGAATCAATGTATTTTGTCTCTATATTTTAGAATCAGCTTTTTTTAATATAGTATTCATTCAAAAATGTTTAAGTTATAACTTTTGAGGAAATCGTTTATTCCTTTAAAAATTATGGGATTTAAAATGTAAAATTTGTAATAAATCCCATGTTTTGTCTATGCATAAGTATAAGTTTATGTTAAAATACTGAAAAAAAAATGTTTGTCCAAAATATCCCAGTAATGCGAAGCATTTTTATTAATCTATAAAATTTGACATTGTATCAATAAAATTTTTATAAGATATTTTGAAAAAACATTTCCATTAAATAAATTAATTATTTAAAGGAATTTTAATTATTCCATTAAAATTTTTAAATTATCAAACAATTTTATACGAATTTTTTATTGTAAGAAATCTTTTATAACATTTTTTTTTTTAATATTTTCAATTATCGTCTCCGCCAAAGAAGAGCACTAAGAGATCTCAAAATATATTAATTCATAAACCTGAAAAAGTGTTGACATTTGATATTATTAATAAAGATAAAAGAAACAGTTTTTACTTCTGTAAATTTAATCATTAAATTTTCTGTAATATTACTTTTGCTGGTAATCGATTTAAATGAATTTTTAAAATTATCATGCGAAATAATGTATCGATTTTATAAAATATTGTTCACTTTAGTAGATTATACCGAATCAAGAAGGACAAATTCCGGTTTTTGGTACCTTCAATGTGGCTTCATACCGTGAAAGTCAATAATTAATATGAAGCAAATAGCTGTTTAAGTTAAAAACCCCTCGGGACCAACTTGACTGGTAACTTTTCATAGGTAGTCACTATACAGGACAGTGATCCTCTTCTTCCCCCAAAAGAAAAAATCCAGTTTTCATCATAAAAAATTGAAAATAAAATCTCCTACAGTTTCTTAAGTTATTGTATACTGAATGCTTAAGAGATAAATTATACATATTAATGAAAATTGCATGTTAAAATAAATTCCCATTTTCATTTTGCATTTCATAGCACTTAAGGTACTATAAGCTTTTCACTTATTAATGTTATGGACATGTTTTGCTGACTGCAAACTTCTCAGCAGTTATTCTTTGAATGTACTGTGTTCTAAGAAATTAATCAGTTCCAATTTTTGGAACTGATTAATTTCTTGGAACACAGTATACTGTAACTGAACTTTTTGGGTTTTGACTGAATAGGAGGTATTTTTTTCATTGCAGTGAATGCAAACTTCTCAGCAGTTATTCTTGGAACACAGTACACTGTAACTGAACTTTTTGGGTTTTGACTGAATAGGAGGTATTTTTTTCATTGCAGTGAATGAACTGTGAACAGAATAATCCAAGCTGCAAATTTATATTAATTAAAATTGCTAACTTGTAGTAATGATGACATATAGCATATATCACTTTCTGAGGAACAGTCTTATAGCAAGTATATACTCTTGTACTACAATTAATGCTAACCTATATATGTGCATTTAACATAGTCAAACTTAAATTTAAAATACTGTATAAAAATACATATACAGGAGTATTATAATATTTACTTTTTAATATACTGGTTTAATAGCATATTTTATCATAACAGAAAAATTCTAATGGAATACTAATCCTTAGAATTTTATCTAATTGAAAATTCTAAGGAAAATACATTAATTCTTCCATGGAATTACTCTTCTTGGTCAATTTAACATTAAAATTACTTAAAACTAAATATATGAGTGGTCAATATACACATTAGAGAGGTGGTCAATACAGAACAATACAGAACAAAACTAGCGCTACATTCTATGGGAAACAAATCAGTTTTTGAAATTTGATCCCTTTAACTAGGTGGTCACTGAGCCAATGTGGTCATTTTAACAGGTTTCACTATAATATATTTGTCATTTGTTCATTTATTGTAAAAAGTACTAGTACGAGTACTATAGTACATAGTACAGCATAGTAGTATATAGCGTAGAACTAGTCTAATATTTGTACTACGTATCTATACGAAATAAATGCATTGTGAAATATATAATAAACAATTTTTGAAATCATTGTTAAGATTAACCGAAAAATACTGATGCAGCTCTCTGACTCATAAAGAAACTGTTTGCGGATCTCAAGTATTTGGGATTCTCCTATTTGGCTCGTAGTGACATGAAGTTTGACCACCCTTGATGTAGAATATAGGTCAAATTTTTCTATTCTTGCATCACTAGCTAAATATAAGCTTATAATTACTATATGTAAAGATTTATATGCAAAGTTTTGAAGAATTGTTACAATTGGATTAATAACAATTTTAAAATTTAATCGAAAAATCATACGAGGATTCAAAAGAATGAATTTCGTATTTTTATTATTATATGCTTATTACTGAACTTTTATTACTAGAAAATATGCAAATTTATTCAAATATCGGAATGATTATCCAAGTTAATATTATAAGATTTCTGCCAAAAGATATCCATTAAAACTACTTTTTAAAAGATATTTTTGTAATATTTTTGAAATATAAATTTGTCGAAGTTAAAAAAAAGTTTTAAAGTTAGATTAAAAAAAATCGAGTAAACGTAAGATATTTGTATTTTAGGTACTATAGCTTATCAGTCTAGCAAAAAATGAAATTATTGATATTTAGATGAACCGTCATTTTAAAAATCCACATAAAAAACGGTGTAGTATAAATTGTTAGATCTATGCAATAATAAAGTTGCGATACATTTTTTGCCTCACTAAACTTACATGCGAGGTTTTCGACTGTAGTAAATCGAACGAAGTAGAAATTTTAAAAATAACGTCTAGCTACTTTGGGATAACTTAATCTTTCTTACAAAAAATGTCATCAAATTTGTTCAACCTAGATATATTCCGAAAAATGGAATGAATTTTTTAAACATATTATGTAAGATGCTGTACTCTCCGTGATAAATACAGTATAGATATATACAGTATTGTGCTAACAGCACAAAAGTTCTTTCAGTAAAGTAACTTTTATGCTATCATCACGAAAGTTCTATTAAGTTGATATATTTACAGGTAATCTATATTTTTAACTTCAATTTATGGATATAAATCTTTAAATATTTATTAAAAATAAAATTATACTCTGCCGACAAGAATATAACTTCTTTAAATGTTAATAAATGTTTTTATGATAGTAATTATACTTGTATTTTAGAATAAAATTTTGACAAATATCTAGGAATAATATAAAAAATTTTTTATTGATTTCAGTTCACGAAACTATTCATTTATACAGCTACTGCAAAAAAGAAGTTTAAAATATTCACCAATCTACTAAAAAAATTGTAGAGATGAGGATTGTATTTTATTTTGAATATTTTTTTATAAATTTGAGTAAGGAATCATCCAAAACTGCATTTATCTATAATAACTTATTCAATGCTATAACACTGGAACAAATTGTGATAATTAATTTTATGAGATTTTTATTGTTTCAAGACATTGATATATTTTTAGAGCTGTTTCTTATTTTATAGTAATACCCTGATTTATGTAATAGGTGGGACTGGGAAGCATAAAGTAAATCGGAGTATCTACAGATTCCCAAATTTAATTTCAGGTATATATATATATATATGTATTAGGTTCTTTAACTGATTCTTTATTACCAACTTATAAAAGTTTATAATACATAATTGTAATTAAAGATTTTTAATCAACAAATCAGCAAATGAAATATATATAGTATAATAAAATATTGTATTTGTATCGCGTTTAAAAAGTTCGTACCAATCGACTCGTGTGTCGCGTCTATCACATAAAACATGCCCGTGCAAGCTCGCGCAAGTACAGACCTGCATGTCGCGATTAACGCGTCGCGTGTTATTTGTATCGCGTTTAAAAAGTTCGTACCAATCGACTCGTGTGTTGCGTCTATCACATAAAATATGCCCGTGCAAGCTCGCGCAAGTACAGACCTGCATGTCGCGATTAACGCGTCGCGTGTTGTGTGGGTATGGGAGTGGGCGGGCGTGGGGCAGGATGAAAACTTACGTATCTCCGAATCTACATAAGTCGGGGTATTACTGTACATATTTTTGACATATAAAAGTAAACATTGTAGAGTAACATGGAGATCGATTAATTCACAGTTGAAGTGATATTATACTAAATATATAACTAGAAAAGATGATGCTTCAATTTTTCTGAACATTTTATATTGTTTTACAAACTTAAATATCGATTACTTTACCTTTTAAATTTATTACGGTCTTATGTTGAATCCCTTCTCCACCTCTTATTAAAATGATTCAACAAGAAGCTGATCTATAGTCAGCCTGATCTATATAGTTTATTCATAAATATTCATTAGAAAATAAAGCATTTAATGGCAAATAATTAATAGATAATCTAAAAATGGAATTTGCATTTTTAAATCTGATAAAATTATAATTTTTAAATAATATATTCATTTGATGTAAATACAAAGATTTAAAATATTTAAAAGATATACATATTCCCAATTATATCTGATTTTAATATTGTATCAAACTAAAAGAGAGTGCCTTTTAAATCTATTGAAAATTAATAATTTTAATATAATTTTCCAGTTTTCTTTCTTAGTATATATTTAAAACTTCTCCGATACGCAGATGACTTCAATAATAACAAATTAACCTTGCTGATGATGTCCAGATAGATCGGACTGGTTGACAGAGAAAAAAAGATCATATAGGTAGATTTATTATAGTTAATAAATCTAAACTATAATAAATCTACCTATATGATCTTTTTTTCTCAGAAACAACAAGGACCCTTTCATCTCTGAACTGCATTGTGCATATTATTCGTCTTATAAGAATATCATATATAGGCGGTTCTCGATATAGGAAAAAATACAAACATCAGAGATCGGTCTTTCATGTCTGGAAAGCATCATCTAGCGACTTTAGTTACGTTATTGCATTGTATGACGAAAATTGCTTGTTTAAGTGTATTCTATCACCTATTAAAGTTTGGCCCAAGAGTTCTGAATCATTCTGCATATGTATATGCAGGGTGATTCAAAAAGGTTGTGCCAAAATTTACAGACTTGTACAGGATAAAGTTCTGAATAAAAAAATCTAGTCACTTTTTTGATTTGAGACTCCGTTTAAAATATATAACCCTTTAAAGCTAGCCAATCATCATCGAGTACACAGTTCTGAATAAAAAAATCTAGTCACTTTTTTTATTTGAGACTCCGTTTAAAATATATAACCCTTTAAAGCTAGCCAATCATCATCGAGTACACAAAGCATCATGACGCGTCGCGTTGCCAAGACAAATCGCTCGCCTTCTTACTACTCGGTAGTAAATAGGAGAGCGACGCAATGCAATGCGTCTTGGCAACGCGACGCGTCATGACGCTTTGTGTACTCGATGATGATTGTCTAGCTTTAAAGGGTTATATCTTTTAAATGGAACCTCAAATCAGAAAACGTGACTACCATAACCTCCATAATAGAAGTAGAAGTAAGTAGAAAAAAACGTGACTGGATTTTT
The DNA here is from genome assembly GCA_000484575.1 of Olivierus martensii. Taxonomy (NCBI): domain Eukaryota; kingdom Metazoa; phylum Arthropoda; class Arachnida; order Scorpiones; family Buthidae; genus Olivierus; species Olivierus martensii. The sequence goes on from AYEL01062582.1 coordinate 9,358, forward strand.
TACTCAGAATTTTATCCTCTACAAGTCTGTAAATTTTGGCATAATCTTTTTGAATCACCCTGCATAATGTACTGTATATATATATATATTTCAAATCTTTCGGATTTTTATTCGATTTAATTTTAATAATTTAATCTCTATATATTTTTAAAATATTTATTCGAGAATTTTACTCAAAAGTTCAATATTTTCTACAAATATCAGTATAAATTATATGAAGAATGTGTACAAAATGTTATTATGCGCTAAACTCTGTTATCATTTAGAATGCAGTATTAATAGAATAAATTTTTTTATGATTCTCAATCAACAGTAAGTTCGTTTTAATCCTTTCTTCAACTAATTTTATTGAAAAGAGGGAAAAAAATACGTAAAAATAATTATCTTTAATAAAATTATATTAAATTCTTAGCTTAAATTTATCAATTATTATTTTTATTATTAGTTAAAGAATTTTTTGTATTAAATCCCATCTTTCTTTTTTTTTTTTTTTTTTTTTTGAAGTTAACAAGTTCTAATTTAACATTGTGATTCGATCTTTTTTTTTGCGAAATGTATAGAAAGATATATAGAGAGGAGATATACTTTATTTAAATTGTACTTCAACAATATTTTATACGATCTTCCTAATTGTCGTAAAGATTTATAGCAAAATGTCTTTACTAAATCATTAAATATTTCAACTATCATTTTATAAAAGTATCAATTAATTATCATAAATAATTAAAAGAGCCAATTGCAAGTAATAAATAATATTTTCGTGTATAATTAAAATTTATAAGTAATAATTTTATCAGTTAGAATATAAATTGAAAGGAATAGAATATTACACTCCAAAGCAATAAAAAATTAAGGAAGAAAACAGTAATTTAATAACTGATACATTAACTGCGCTACTAAATTACGCCAAGCGCAAAGTTAGAAGCATTTAATTTTCTGAAAAAATTTAATAAATTAGTAATTACAGACTTGAATAGTATCAACATTAATATATTTTATGGTCGCAAGAACGTCAGATATAAATTACATTATAGGTATTTGCAAGTTATTTATTTCTATCGTAAAATTATCTTATCTTTGTGATATTTTGTTTACAGTTGTAATTATTTTGACGTTAACCTTCTAATTTTTATTACAAATTATTCTTTCTATTAATTTAGATATTTTTTTACTTAAAATTTGTCGAATTGGCAGGATTTCTTCTAGAATATTTATTGGATGAAAAATGTTTGTTCGCATTATGAGCTCAATTTCTCAATATTAATAAAGCAGTCAGAAATAAAAATATTTACCCTTCTAAGTATATGTTATATGCCTTATATGACCAAATTCCCTCTAAGTACCATCTTCCATCCTCTAAGTACCGTTTCCACCTTTGAGGAAAGTCGTTGATAGCGCGTTTATAGCTATTTGTATCATTAGTGCCTTTCAGAGAAAATGCGAGGCCCAAGCCAACTAATATTTTTGAGGCCCTTCAAAATTTAAAACGAAACTGTGGACAAGATACTAAAAATAATGATATCTAATTATAGCATTTATTTATTTTGCAGAAGCTTGCTTATATATAAAATGCCAAAATTGACAAATATACAGTGGTCTAAAGCCCCTAAATCGTGAGGCCCAGAACAGCCGCCCCTCTTGCCCCCCTATAAGAGACACTGTGTATCACTGTTTACAGAAACATTTTGAATTTCGTAATGACTTAATACATTATCATGACAGAACTATATAATATGTTTATATAAATTTTATAAAACTTTTATCAGTATAAAAATAAAAAATGTTGTTTCATTCGTAAATTGCTTATAAATCAGCACAAACTTTTATTTATAAGCAGTTATTTTATTTTATTTTTACAAAATTGGAAGTTTACATCATCAAGAGAAACTGTAATACGGATTTAATAATTTTTTTTAAAACATTTTAATGTAGAAGCCGAATTACAGTAATGCAGCCAGTTTTCACACTGATTTTACAAACTTCCAAATCGGTTTAATAAATTCAAATTATCTCCATTTCTTTCAGAATTCTCAAAGATTGACGTCTGATTACAATGATTGTTTCCAAATTGATAAAAAAAATTACATTACTTATTTTATTATTTACAGAAACTTTTAAAATATTAAAGAGTGATCTTCCAAATCGGTTTAATAAATTCAAATTATCTCCTTTTTGCTTTTACCAACTGGATCAATAACCATTTCTTTCAGAATTCTCAAAGATTGACATCTGATTACAATGATTGTTTCCAAATTGATAAAAAAAAAATTACATTACTTATTTTATTATTTACAGAAACTTTTAAAATATTAAAGAGTGTATATAAAGAAGATTGTATCATTAGACTTCTTTTTATTCAGTAGAATGAAAAAGTTATGGGTGGAAAACGTCTTGCATATTCAGCAAAAGTTGAGCAAGCTGCAACCATAGTTTTAAGAGACAATGATGTAAGTAGTAGTATATTTGTCATAACCAGATTACAAATTCCTTTTTAATTATGATTGGTTAGTTTGCGCGTATAAATACAGGTGCTACTGTGTGCATTCGTTATTTTAACAATGGAAATTTTTGGATTTTTGTTTAAATCGCTTGATGGAGAAGTATATATCTGAAAAGGAAAACATTAAAATTAATCAATGAGGTTATGTTAGTTATATTAAGCAGCCATATCCTCATGGGATATTCTGTATCTGGCGGTGGTCACTTAATAATTTTTTAATAATTTAAAATTAAGATATAATACAAAAATACTATTTAATCAGATTTATGATATTATGGATAGATATTACTTGATAAATTTATTATTATTTCTCATAAAAATATATACATATTTTACAAGATTACGATATCATCAATAAGTTTTCATAAAATACAATATGTCGAATATTAAGAAATAAAATATGAAATTTTTTTTTTTATCAGATAAACGAGGATATGTTTTACAGATTTATTTCATTTTGGCATTTGCTGATATCGTTTCCATTGTTGACAAATGTGGTGAAGGTTTGAGTGCCGCAGTGAGCCTTTTCCAATTTTGTACACAAATCGTAAGTTTGAACTAGTTTCTCCATCTTCATATCTGAAAAGGAAAACATTAAAATTAATCAATGAGGTTAGGTTAGTTATATTAGGCAGCCATATCTTCATGGGATATTCTGTATCTGGCGGTGGTCACTTATAGAGCCCATCACAGGCAGGCCAGCACCCATGATGGGATCAACCAGATGGTTGAAGGATGGAGTTCAACGGGCCCTCCTGAAAAACTGGAGGTGTAGAACCCGGATTTGAACCGGGATCCTCCAGGGTAGTAAGCCAAAGCTTTACCATGCGGACATTCGGCCGCCATTAATCAACGAGAACAGAGAATTTAGGATGTTCATAAATGAAAATCATCTGAAACATTTCAATATTTTTAAAATTATAATTAAGATTACATTGGTAATACAGCAGACTCGCGTACAACGTGGGGGGGATACGTTCCGCGTTATAGGAATCACGTTATACGAGTTATGCATTATCAGACGATTTTATGCAAATGTAAACTGATCTGTAAGGTCCAACACTGTTATTTTTATGTGGCCATTTACTGATTCGCGTTATAATGGCTCCATTCCAATTTTACAAATCCATTATTTATCAATTCGCGTTATACGAAAGTTTATTGTATTCGAAGTTAATTTATATTTAAAAGTTAGCAAGCTTCGAAATTTTAATTTAACATTATCTGTAAATTATAAGTCAGTAATATGAAATAAACTATCGCGTTAATGACGTAAGTTAAATGTTTTTAGCGCGATATTAATGTAAGAATTATTCAATTTAGTTTTATCCGACAAAATGTTTTTATCCATATTTCAAAAATCAATCGAAATACGATGGTATTTTGTGTCGTTATCTCGACATCTGGAGTTAATGTCGATGTTTAAATGAAAAAAGTCACACAATTACTTATCCTTCCATTATCCTTGAGAGAATATAGCCTACACGCGGAGATGGTCAAAAGATATAGAAAGTGGAGAATATAGTCTACACGTGGGGAGCTTTTTTTTTCCTCAGAATAAATTTAATTAATGATGGTATTCTTTTTCTGACAAGTTAATTTTTTTACAGAATTTCGAATTTTCTAAGAAATTTAGACATGTGATCAATAAAATCTTCAAGCATTTTAATGAATTTTCCAGGCAAGATGATGCATTTCTTTACAACTATTCTCGTTTACCAAACAACACAATAATTTTTTTTCATATTGTGATTATAGAAGTTAAAATTTTTTATGTTCATCAGTCTAATAAATTAATAATCATTTTACTTAACAATAATTAATATTTACTTTTAACATTATTATGGATTCAATATGGTATTCATGTCATTGAAATTAAATACAATTACAGTCGGTCTCTTTTTATGCGGATCTTTTTTTGTGCGCTTTTGAAGTTATGCAGTACATATTTCATGTAAATTTGGGATTTCCGGTTATACATAACGGACTATCCACTCATATCCTCTGATACATTTCTCTACATATACTTTCAAGTGTATAGATATCAGTAAACTTCATTGTTATTCTGACGAACCACTGAATGGGTTTTACATAACTGTTTTAAATATTATTTTGTGATTAGTTTCAGATAATTTTTCATCAGGATTGGAACGTATCCCTAATTTCTCAACGTAAATTAGGTATTTTTTGCATATGGATTTTCTGTGTACGGTTTGAATTTACGGATTTTATCTACCACATAAAAAGAGATCCACCCGACTGTAGATAAGTTTCCAATATTAATTAAATCATTTTATTTTCTTTCGTATAAAAATCTAAAATAAAATTGAACTATCTGCTTGTTAAAAATGGATTTTTCGTTATACGAATATATCTATAAATCCATTTTTAACAAGCAAACAATCATTTAATTTTAAAATAAAGTTGCAATGATCTACTATCATGGATAAATATAACTTTTTAATTCTATTATACGTAATTCATAAATATTTATTTTTCAAAATTGTTAAACTGGTTAAACAATTTAATAAATGAATAAATTTAATCAGTTTATCCAATTTAATTTTTAAAGTGAAGTTGAATAAAGAATCTAAATAGCATTTGAAATTCAATGTAATATAAAACAGATTTTATTCTTTTTACGTAATCAATAAAAATTACCAACAGTGTAATTTAATAAAATAAATAAAAAATATTCAAATTTCATTAATAAATTATTTTAAATTGGGTATTTTTCTGTAAACAAGTCATAAATTTAAAAATTTTAAATTCAAATCACTTTATAAATTATTATTATTATTTTGAGTAGTTTATGAAAAGAAGAAGTTTGATTAGTTTATGAAAAGAGTTGCAATTAATAAAATGCCATAAAATCTGTAGGCAATTAGAATTTTATACGAAATTAAGAATCAACTGATAAATAACGCCATTTCCCTTTCCATATCTGAAGATATGAACACTCATATGAACATTCCTGAAGATATGAACACTCATATCTTCAGGTATGAATCTTCATATCTGAAGATATGAACACTCTACCAATTCTTCATTTCATAGTTGCTAAAGATTCATCCTTAGCCCGATCCAAATCCAATATTACATTCATAGTAATCTCAGCTTTAACTTGAAAGAAATATTGATGCAAATTCGTCTTAATAAACTACATCTTCATTTCCTAGATAAATTTATTCAACTATACTCACCAAAATACTATCCTTTTTGTAATTATGATATAATTAAAATAAGCCACTTATTCCAAATCTGTCTACCCTTGAACTTTTTCTCTAATCTCCCTCCGAACAAAACTAAACTTTCTTTCGTGACTTGGCGATTAGGTTTATCTTTATTTTCTTCTCATTTTTTTGTTTTTAATTGTTTCTTTTCTATTTTATTTGTTTTTCTCTTCAATGTAACTATTGAGTACCCCCTTTATCTACAAGTCGGCCAGGGTGATAAAGCTTTGGCTTACCACCCTGGAGGATCCGGGTTCAAATCAGGGTCCCACACCTCTCAATTTTTCAGGCCCTTTGAACCCCATCCTTCAACCATCTGGTTGACCCCGTCATGGGTTTTAGAAAGCCTGTGAGGGGCTCTACAAGTGGCCGCTGCCAAATACAGAATATCCCATGACGATATGGCGGTTTAACTTAACTAACTAGACCTTATCTACAAGAGATCCTCCCAAATTGTTCAATAAATATCATCATCATCATTTCATTTTTCTATCTGGGTTATTTTTATGTTGTTTTATTATCGGAAGTGCAGGATATTCATTATTCACTTTTCAAAGATACATTTCTCATATATTATATTTGTTTTAAATCCTATAGGAATGATTTTCTCATTCTATACTATTTTAGCAATTAGCCTAATTAATATGAAATTTCGTGCTGCTGAAACATTTTCAATTAAAGTTTTACCCTTTGACATTTAAGAAATATGAATTTTAAAATATTAACTTTGTAATTGCTATTTGACTTCAAAGAGAAATATATTTAGAATGCTATTCAGAAACTTTTTAATAACTTACTTCGTTTTAAATGAGAAATATTCAACGATTTCTCCTTTATTTATTGTAATAAAAATTTATATATTTTCATTAATTAAAAAATCTAGATGTATATGATGATATAAAAACTTACTCGATGTTGCAATTTACAAAATTTAAAACGTGATTTCTATCTTTACATAAATATAACTAAAATTTCAGATTGAACGTAATGAGTGAGCCAATAGTTTTTATACAGAACTTGTTATATATTAAAATATACATCGTTAATTTTAATTCATAACAAAAATTGTGTATACAAATATTATAATGAATACATATTTTTAATCCTTAAATATTATATAGATAACTCCATAGGAAAAATGTTTGTGAATTAAAATGTTCTGAAAAATTTTAGTAAAATAAATATTTATTTAGTATGAATCTAATTAGGATAACAAAATTTGCATACCTAAAAGTTGTTAAATGAAAGAATACTAAATATATGTAATATAGAGGGCAATATGAAATTATTTGAAAAGATCATAAATGTGTTATATTTTTCTGGATAGTGCAGTGAAAAAATCATTAAAACTTCTTTCAAATATAAAAATACAAAATATATTATACCAAATATACGAATTATAATATAATAATTTTTTTTTAATATGGAACAGTCCTATTTCTTAATGGTTTTAATGTTGAATGATTTATTGTCACCTTAAAAAACAGGTAACCCCTACAAATTGTATTATCAAAACAGAAACTTATTTCTACAATTCTCATTCTGAAAGATCTAGATGCCTTAGCCGATCGAACAAAATTATCAATAATATAGAAAAGTTCGTGAAGTTCTAGCTGTTTTCTGAAGCACATTTAGGGAAACAAAATCACTTGCTATTTTGCCAACTACATATATTTTTAAATAGATTCATATCTTGTTTTATAATAAGTTCTCCAAAAGACATGCTTTTAACTTTATCTTGTCTTCTGATATCATTTTTTTAACAACACGAACATTATGATTATAAGAGTTTTTTTTTGTTTGCTTAGATGATAATCTGGTGCACTGGCAGTTACTAATATAACATAACTTTTTACTATGTTAACAATAAAAGCCCGAATAACAGATTTACAACTTTCATTATTTTTCGGAGATTTAAAATTTTTCCAAACTAATCCGATGACTGAATGCAAATGTCCTCTCAGAAAATTAATGTGAGATTTGAAGCTGAGAATGCTGTCAAACAGGATCCCCAAATCCTTTTGTACTTCTTTTAGTTTATATATTCTTTGTAATTTGTATTCTTTCCTCTTTGGACATTCATCAACATTAATTGCATCATAATATTTTTATAACTGCAATTAATATGAAAAATTAAAACGTATCAGTATATCAAAATTTTAGTGAGTGTGAATGATGAGAATTATCGAATAAAAACTATTCATAATTACCTTTAAAAATTTAAGATAGATTTTAAGCTTACAAATTTCTAACACTTTTTTTTTTTTTACTATAAACATTCATCAGGAAGTACTTTGTTTATTTAAGAGATAATTAATTTAAGGAATGTCAACTGAAACTGTCGACAGTCTACATCTAATATTCAGTCAAAAATGCATATTTCATAAACTATATAAATGTATTTTCTATTTAAATTTAAATTAAAATATTCTAATTTAAAGTATGTGTTACTAAACAGATAAAAATAAAAATGTTATTAATCATACACTTTTATATAATTTTATTTAACAAAAATTGTAAGTAAATAAATATAATAGGCTAATTATTCTTATTTTAAATCAGTTCAGTAATCAGGAATTAATTGACATAGATATTAAAAAGAAAACTTAATTTTATCTTCATGCAAATGATTCTTGCAAGCATTAATTAATTTTATCTTAATTACATATAATTATTACGTTTACTTAAAAATAAAATCTTATCATGTAGGCCTACTAACCTTCAATTTGAGAAGATGCTTCAGTTGCGATTAAAGAATTCACGCATTTCTGTTTCTGTTTCATCATGCTTATGCGAATATTCCTTTCAGGATGCCAGATAATAATATATACTTTTGGAGTAAATAAACAAATTAGTGTCACTGTAGCGCTAAGGCTTATGGTCAAACACATGGAGGTAATGTTTATTTCTACATCAGAAGAAGTGGTAAAATATATAGGGACAAACGCTAACCATATTATGCATGTTGTATACATAGTAAGTCCTATGTACTTGGATTCATTAAAAGCTTCTGGAATTTTACGAGTTAAAATAGCATAAATAGTGCAGATGATAATCAGAAATATTGGGTAGGCGAAAGCAATCATATATGTAGCATTCATAGATGCTGCGCATACTAATTGGTTTTCTTCTCGAGTAGGATAAGAATGAATAGCTCGAGGAGGAGTAAATACCAACCAAACGGCCGTAATTGATATCTGAACACTAACCAATGCACCACAAATTACTAATTGAGATTGAGGAGATATGAATGCAGGTTTGCTGACCGTTTTATTACCGGCATTGAAAATTCGTGAAATTCGATTTGTTTTAGTTAAAATGGCACTGTAGACAATGGCAAAACACAAGCCAATACCTGTCTTTTGCGCTCCACAAATAATATCTGATGGTTTCTGTACCAGAATAAAAGTCATAATATAGCACATGAAAATTCCAGCAAGAAGTACATAACTGAGTTCTCTTCCGGAAGCCCTGACAATAGGAGTATCATTGTGTTTCAAAAACACTGCAATGACAAATCCTGTTAATATAATTCCCAATGAAGAGAAAGTCATTGCTCCTAGAGCCCATGCACTTCCAGGTTTCATATGAGATTCTGGTATCTGTAAACAAGATGCTTGATCAGCATCAGGTAAAAATCCCGGAGGACAGTCTGCACAGAGAGTTTCTGTTTTTAAAAACTGATATCGGGAGCAATTGAAACAATGCCAGCAACAACTCTCTCCTTCCAAGAATTTCTTAGCCTGTCCCTTTTTACAGGGCAAACTGCATACTGACAACGGAACTCCTGGGCTATCTAATCTGAATGTTATTTGAGATAAATTCAGTTCTAGTTCACCTTCTTTGTATTCTCCCACTTGAATCCATTTATAGTTTCCATGACTTAGTTGCTTAAAATGAATTATGTTGTATCGCGCTGGTCCATCACCAGATGAAGAAAAGCGAAAATTATCTCCACTCATGCCTATGATAAAAATAATTTTAATTAAAATTTTTAATTATAAGCAAAACTATTATTTCGGTTAAATAGAAACAATAATTAATAAATTTACCTGTGAAAGTTACTATTTTTAGATATTCTAATAATATTGTGCCATTGACAGGTTTCATCTTAGAGCACAATCCAGATTTGCCTTGACATAGATCTTTGTGCATCATCTTCAAAGCGTATGCAAAAGCCAATACTGCATCACTAACGAACTGTAATTGACCTTCTGGTTCATATCCGTTCTCAAAACTCATTCTTTCTTCTCCCGTACAAAAATGGCTGTAGTTTCCATTAAAGGGAGTTTCTGTGCTGTTCGGCCATCTACAGTTGAAATAATGTTCCCAATATTCTATAAACCAAGGATTTCTTTGATTATTATATACTGTTCTGCTGAGAAAATATTCATCAAATCCTTTCACTGGATGAGCTCTCGGTTGAACAGAAAGTGTGCCTTCCACTTGGTCTTCGTTGCCCTCGAATACCAAAGCTCTAGCACTCCATCCATCACTGCCAATCCACGAAAATATCCCTGTAGCGTTATTCCTTCGAATCGCTCTCATTACTCCAGCAACTTCTTGATCTGAACCGAATATGATCACTCCTAAAATTAAAAAAAAAATTAATTAATATTAATATATTTAATGTAAATAATTTAAATTTCATGTAAAAATTTATATGAATAAAATAAAATTTATAATTTTCATTAAATGAATCTACTGTACCGCTAGATTATGTTATTTGAATTTTATATATTAGACACTGCACAAAGAATATATAATAACTCATTACAGATCGCTGCACTCAAGGAAACGAGGCAAAGCTTATTATTTTTATTCATAAAATGAATCTACTGTACCGCTAGATTAGGTTATTTGAATTTTATATATTAGACACTGCACAAAGAATATATAATACCTCATTACAGATCGCTGCACTCAAGGAAACGAGGCAAAGCTTATTATTTTTATTACTTTATATCGGAAAATTTTATAATTAAAATTAAATCATTGATGGAAAATTAACTAAAGCATTATTATGCTTCAGTAAATTTTCCTTCAATCATTTAATTGGACTAAAATTCAAATGTTATAAAACTGAAAAGCTAATCAATAATTTCTCTTTAATATTTTTCATAAGTCAGTTAAAATTTTTGATTATTTCAGGTTTATGAATAAAAATTCTAATATATTAACTTAATTAAAAAATATTTTTTTTTTTTATATTAATTTCGTAAAGAGACATAAAGGATGGATTAAGAGGCAGGTTACTTCGAGTATGATAAAACATAATTTTAATTTTGTAAATTGAATTAAATTGGTGGAAAAAACGAAATATTTGTTTTCTATCATTTGATTATTGTTGTGTAAATAATGAAAAACATGACGTTATTAAAAATAACTGTCAGAATTATAAACAATAAAAAAAATTTCTCTTTATATGATTTTTAATGTACTGTAATTAATTGTACAGTATAGGTTGGATAAACTGTAATCCAATATATAATTTTTTACAGTGTAAAGACACTCTGCAATTTCTTTCTAAATTGATTCACCAACATGTTGTTATAAAATTTATGTCAAAATCCATTTTATGTTCAAATTATATCAATATGTTATTCCTGACAACTCGTAATTAGATGGTATTCAGCTACACAAACAAATGGAAATACTTCAGGTTATTTTGCATCATAACGTTATATTCAATTTAAGAATAATTAACATATTCTGTATGATTTTTAATATATATGTAAGGTTCACAATATATTATATACAATAAATAATATCACAAGTTAAAGTTGGAAAATAATTATTTTATTTTCGTTATTTTGCATCATAACGTTATATTCAATTTAAGAATAATTAGCATATTCTGTATGATTTTTAATATATATGTAAGGTTCATAATATATTATATACAATAAATAATATCACAAGTTAAAGTTGGAAAATAATTATTTTATTTCGCGAGGTTCAATGTACATTCGTTCAGTTGAAGGTTTCTTCTTCTAATGTCTTTCTTTCCTTTTTCCTTTGTGTGTTTCCCCTTAGCCCCCAGGCCCTAGAAAGTTGTCCAACCAGTTCTACTCATTGTTTTTTTGTGTCGTTCTCTACCGTTGGTCCTTACATATATTATAATTTAATAAATATTTAAAGAGAAAAATTATTATTAATATTACAATGAACATAATTTAATAGCTGTCTAATAGTTATATATATATAATGAAACACATTTAATATGTAAAAAATGAATCAAGTACAGTACTAAGAAATTAGGACGTGTGTTACAATTTAGATGTGATTAATTTGGTTGGCGTTATTATTTTCATAAATCGTTAACTTGGTTGATGATCTAAGAAAATAAAAACTAAATTTTAACAAATATCCTAATTTCTTACTGTTTTACATATTTAGATATTTTTGATTTGTTATCATTCACTTTTTAGAAGAAAATCTTTTTCGGAGAGACATTCTAACGATACATTAATAAATCATTAAATACCTTCTTTATTTTTAATCTGATTGAATAGAAATTTTTAGGAAACATTTAATAAAATAATAAACATACATATAACAAATTTGGTCGAAATCGATTGAAAAATATGACCTGTAGAAAAGGCCATGTTGAAAAAGACTTCCTACTTTCTTTTATTTTGGTCTACTAGAGTGAATTTTTCAGAAAGCCTTAACTAACATGAATAATATTTGTTCAAAATCGATTAAACAGTGACCTAAAGAGACATTTTTTAGAAAGAGCTTAAGTCTTTAACCTAATTGGAATAAAATTAAGTGCAGGGATTAAATATTCTACATTTAATATTATCCTAATTAAGTTAAGCCAAAATTTTTAGATTTTAATCGAACTAAGAAATGTTTATATTTCAAATTTGGATAAAAGCAACTAAACAATGCGATATATAGAGGTGTTTAAGAAAAACGGACCTCCATTTCTCTCTTTATATTGATCCGATTGTGCTGAAATTTTCAAGAACCTTAAGTAATCTGAAAAATAAATACATTCCAGATTTCATTAATATCGGTTGAACGATGCGATCTGTAGAAATATCTGGCAAAAGGAGAAGAAGTAAACGAAAGGAATAGCTTTTTTTCCGGTTATATTTTCAATTTTTAAACTGCTTTAATTCTATTATTAATTGTTGAAGCTTCAGATTTGTGGAATAGCTTTTTTGCTGATATTTTCAATTTTTAAACTGCTTTAATTCTATTATTAATTGTTGAAGCTTCAGATTTGACAATTGATGTCAAATTCAATATTTTTCTCGAATATAATTGTCAAATTAATAATATTTAACTTATGATCAACATTATAGCGAGTTGAATTTTGGCCGTAATGACTCCAGTAATAAGAGAAGCTGGCTTAGAGTCATTGCTTTAAAATTGATTTAAAACTGTATAATAATTAACGATCTTGGTTACAACCTACGTTAAGTATTATTAATTGTAAAATAAGCTTCATAAAAAATTCCTAGTACTGAGTAGGCCGATCTAGATATTTTGTCACCTGAAATAACATAAAAAATGGCGTTCCCTTTTTCACTCACACACATTAATACATAAACATATCTAATACTTTGGAATACTTTGGAACTGGGAATGTAATATCATCAGTAACATAGTCACTGATAAAAATACAAAAAATCTGGGTAGGGTGGGGAGACAGTAAACCTAGACTGAGTTTATATACAGTTTTCAATGAAAATAAAGTGGTATCTGTGCTAAAAACAATAACAATAAATAAAGCAAGTTTGTAGTAGTAGTAGTAGTAGTAGAATAGGGAGGGGCCTATTTCAGCCCAAGCACTGCGAGGTTTATATACAGTTTTCAATGAAAATAAAGTTGTATCTGTGCTAAAAACAATAACAATAAATAAAGCATTTTTGTGATTATGATATCCTAATGGCGCAATGCGGAAAAACCTGAGGGAAACATAAATATTTATTTTGTTTAGACAGACCATCATTCAATCATATAAATAATAATAATTTAGTTCTCACTGGTTTCTCTCTCCCTTGATAAATATTATTCGCTAGAAAAATACACCATTATGACTTTATAGATCGATTCTATAGCATGAAATATCATCAAGATAATCATAATTTAGCTTGTATGCGAAATTGAAATTGCATTTTCGCCCTTCCTCATAATTTTCGCCCTTGGCTCGCTTGCCTCACCCTAGATCTTGCGCTGATACTGTGCATTTTTTTACAAAATACTGATCAAATATATTCAAAATACCGAGATTTTATTTTTATGATGTCAACTGCCTCGCTTGCCTCACCCTAGATCTTGCGCTGATACTGTGCATTTTTTTTACAAAATACTGATCAAATATATTCAAAATACCGAGATTTTATTTTTATGATGTTCTATGATACAATCTATGATAATAAAATACCATATCAATTTATGATGTCCAAATATCTTCAGAAAATATAGGACCTTTAATATATAAATAACACGTTCAGAGTTAGACATGAGAATTTCAATGCTATATATAAACCATTCGAATCACGAGTCAAAATATTTTGAGATCACATCGAAAATTAATTTCAAGAATATAATTATCCTCTTGAAATTAATAGATTTTTTATTCGAACTTATATGCTTTTGAATTCTGCAATCATCTGGAAGAGTTAAGATTGTTCATCTCTTAACTAAATTGACATTAGAGAATCCGAATCCCATACTTTCAGATTTTCCTAGAAAGAGTCTGGCCCGTCTTTTGAACCCTCCTTCAATCTTTAGATTAATTCCTTCATGGATGTTGGCCAACCTGTGATGGAAGAGTTAAGATTGTTCATCTCTTAACTAAACTGACATTAGAGAATCCGAATCCCATACTTCCAGATTTTCCTAGAAAGAGTCTGGCCCGGTCTTTTGAACCCTCCTTCAATCTTTAGATTAATTCCTTCATGGATGTTGGCCAACCTGTGAAGGACTCTATTCAATAATAAATACATTCCAAATGGCGCCCATAATTTGAAATGAACCAAATAATGTTATATAGAAAGACGAATCATTTTAAAGATTTTTTTCATGTTCATTCCAAAAAGTTGCTGTTTTTCATCCAATTTAATATTTTAAGCCATGACTGTTCTCCATGGAGCTTCATCTGAGATTATTTTTCAAATAATAATAATATTTCTATATTTTTAGGTGGTTTTTCAAAATTATATGTTTTAAAATATAATTTCATGTTTATCCATAGGAGAAAGAAATTTAATGCCAGAAATATATAAGAAATACCCTTCTGTTATTGATATTCGTGAAAAAACAGGATTTGTTAAAAATAAATAAAAATATATTTCATTAGACTGTGTATAACAAGTAAGAAGAAATTAAAATATACTAGTTGAGACCAATTTCAAATATTTTACAAAGAAAAAAATGATTCTTATGCAATAAGTGATTGTATTTAGAATACCGGATAAATATGGAATCTATATATGCTTTATATTAATCATTATAAGATAAATTCATCCATTTTAGTGATCCGCTTTTATCACTATTCTTGAAGTCAATCGCAACGTACAGAGTGTGCCATTAGTCGCGTTACATCTCATTTATTTCATAAGTGTAACGGATATTGTCATTTGCTTTATTTACAGTATTATAACATGCATTGAATATTGTCTGTCCAGAATATCAGTATGAGCACCATCATTATCGTAACACAACTGAATTCAACATCGTTTTCGGTGGCAAACAAGGTTCTTCTCTTCGAACATTTTGGCCTCCAAGGAGCCTTGATTTGTCCACTCCAGACACTCTTTGTGAGGTTTCATTAAGGATAAAGTCAGCCAACAGTACTACCGAACAATCGCCAAACTGTGTGCTGCTGTGACAGAAGCATTCAGAAGTATCACAGAAGAGTTTCTCCGAAAAACTTTTCACCGAACATGGCATCGTATTCATTTGCGTCACGATAACGATAGTGCTCATAATGATATAGACCAGGGATGCACAAACAGCGGCCCTCAGTGTTAACAAATCTATGCATCCCTGTTCTAGACATAATGTTTAATTAAACATGTTATGATATAAAGAAAATAAAAATATCTGTTATACTTATGAAATAAATGAGGTGTAACGCGACTTAGATATAAAGCAACTGCCCACTCTATAAAGGAAATTTTTGAACATCTAATATGTAAAAAATAATTCAAGTACTGAAAAAATAAAAGTATATGTTTGATTGAAGATATAAAACGAAATAATAATATCAATCAAATAACCGATTTCATAATAACTATAATAAATATCCCAAATTCTTAATACTTAGATTATATGTACACAGAGTCACCAAGAAGAAAACCAAACTATTCGATTAGAATTCTTTAAAACGAAATGGCATTTTCTATATTTCTAAACTTTTTAAATAATCTCTCTATTCCGAATAAAAAAAAATACATCCTTTGGATAATAAGAGATTCAAAATTAGTCAAAAACATTTACAAAACATCATTTTGTTGTTATAAAAATATTAATCGCAATCTTTGGTTTCCTACAGGCTATTCAATGGATTAGGTTTTTCTGTATACAAAATTTAATTTTTTAGAAAGAAAAGAATTATTTAAGATAATCAGTGATGTGTACTAGCATATCTTTCTAAATGACATGCATTAAATTTGTTCTGTATATTGGGCCGAAGATGTTGAAGCTTTCAGTAACTTGTAAGTAACATACAGTATAGTATATAAACATATTTCAAGGTTAGTCGAAATGAGTTGAACGAATCGATCTTGTGGAAATGTCTATAAAAGAAAAACGACACTTTAATGGTCGATTTTTTCCTATTTTCAAACTTCTGTAATTTTTTTTTTTTATTAATTTCAACTTGGCAATCCAAATTTAACCTTCTTTGTCCTACAAAATATTTAATTGATAATATTTAATTTAGAAACCAAAATTAAAGTATTGAATTTCAGTCATAATGATTTCTGTAATAAGAATTAATAATATAAGTCTTGTTATTATAATATAAGTCTATTAAGAAATAAGTCTTATTACAAGAATCATTACGACCGAAATTGAATTCTTTCATCTACTGTTCGCATAAAGATCATTAACGTGCCTAGTGATCATTAATTATTATATTTTTTTCCTCAAAATAAAATATAATAATTTGTCATTCTCTGCAATTATTTTGTTTATTTTTTCGTTTTGTTGGCATGTTACGCTTGTATATGAAGATACTAACTCTTTTAACTGTAATACCGAGACATACTGTTACAATTGGCATAAAGCAAATTGGTCACAGATAATAACTTTTTTTAGAAAATCATGATTGGTCACCATTATATTCAAATTTTGTAGATACTCAAGACATTCAAAGCTAAAGTTTGATTTTGTTTATGGAATTTGTTATGAGGCAATAGAGCTATTTGTTCCTATAAAAAGAATTTCTCATCCTAGTGTTCATCCATGGATTACCAGCGCAATTAGGAAATACAAGATGCTACGCAACAAATGTTTTAAGAAATGGAAAAAGTTTGCTAATGTTTTCGATTTTATCCAATTTAAAAAATATGACTTTAAAAAACGCTAAAGCTAATTATATTAATTCTCTCTCCAGGGAATATTTATCGACAAATAAATTTTTTTGGAAGACTCTTCCTAGTTTCTCTAGAAAAAACTTTAAAAATAGAAACATTAATATTCCGGCTACAGTACAGACTGACATATATTACGACTTATTTACCAAATTTGTTTCGGATTATCAATATAAATTTTCTAGATCTAATGGATTTAAAACAAATAGTCATTATTATTCATTTTTTTTCTACTGAAGATTTTGTGTTTGCCTTAAAAAACTTGAAAAATACAACTAATGGTCCTGACACTGTATCCCCATAATCTTCTTTAAGAAACTCTCGTCTACAATTATTCAACATTTATCTTTTCTTTGTAACCTTAATATTTCATATACCTTTTGCCCATCACAATGGAAAACTTCATATCTAATTCCTATTTGTAAACCCAAAATGAATAAAAAACATTCCTCCTCTTACAGACCCATCGCCATCTCTTCTGCATACTTAAAAATATTCGAAAAAAATGATTCAAATATTTCTATCTTTTAAAATTACTAATTTTTTTATCAGATAATCAACATTACGCTATCAATAAGCGTTCTTGCACAACTAATTTGTTACGTACAAAACAGATTATACTATCAAACTTGGAAAAAATGATTGATACATATGTTGTTTACCTCGACTTAAGTTCGGCTTTTGATTTTATTGATCATTCAATATTATTTCAACGTCTTTTAAATTTGGATAATATTGATTTGTTATATTCTTTATGGATTTATACATATCTCAGAAATAGAACTGCAATTAT